>MPVS01000355.1:4614-25272 GCA_001931775.1 Fomitopsis pinicola
CGGCGGCCGCTGCTCGCCCGCGAAGTGCGACGGCGACAGGTTCGAGTACGCGAAGCTCGACGGGAAGGTCATCGTCAGCGGCCCGCCCGACCCGGCGCCACGGGCGCTTTCGACGAAGGGCGAGCCGTTCATAGTCAGTGGCGGCGGGATGACGGAGGCGAAGGGCGACAGCCGGGACTGCATCGTGAAGGGGCTCGCGCTGAGGTCGGGCCCGCCGTACTGCGCGCGCATGGTCTCGAGGGAGGACGATCGGAATTGGAGGCTGGCAAGGGACGATGAGGACGATGAAGGAACCGCAAGACTTGATCCGGAGCGGCTGGATGGCCGCTCGAGGTCAGTGCCATTCGAGGCGGATGCTCGCAGCTTTGACTTGTATATCGCAGTCGGGTCGTCTAGCTTGTATTGCGCCTCGAAGTTGTTGGACGACGACGACGCTGCCATGACGCTCGGGGTGGAAGCTCTCGTAGTGGGGGTGATGGAGCCGGGGAGAGACATCTCTTTGTAACCTTCCGAGGCGGATTGTGGGTCGGGCGACGGTGTACCCTTGCGTCCCTTGGCAGCCACTTTGTCGAGATTGAGCTCTGCCGCGTTTGCCTTGTAGTACACGCTCAATTGGACTGCAGTCTACGGCGATGTCAGCTAAACCCGTTCCAGGAGTGGGGCTACACATACCTTGTTGGGCATCGATGCGGATATTCGCTTGAAGTCGTTACCATGCTGTGCCAGTAGCTTGACGAAGAGCTCTGGAGTTATATGTCAGCACCCCGAAGGATCCTGGTTCCCAGCGCACACTCGCCTTTGTCCTCATCCGTCCACTGGACACTACCCGTAGGTGTCCTCTTCCGAGCTGTCAGTTCTGTCTGGTCTATGAACCGTGTCTCGTTGAACAAAAGGGGCGCTTCTGACATGACGGGTGATTCAACAGTCTCCGCAGACTTCACCTTCCGCGATCGCCGAGCCCGCTTCGCCGGCTTGGGCTCGGTTTCCTGCACAACACATGAGTATTGCGGGTTGTGAGGACGCACGATCACCGTAGGGGACGTACCGTAGCGTCTTCTTCAACTTCGGGCTCTGCTATCACCACAGCACGCGCAGTAGGCCTGGGAGCACGCCGTCTTCTGCGCGGTTCGGGATCCGGGTCTGGAGTCGCTGCTGGGGTTGTCCCAGGCGAGTTCTCGACTTGGACAGCGCTCTTCCGCGTAGACGCGCGTCGAGGGAGGGGCTCGCCGTTCTCGTTTGTAGCCGGCTGTGCACCACGCCTGCGACGAGTCGTTGGTCCGCTCGGAGTAGAATCCCTTGAGACCTCTGCATCGTGCTTCCGGATGTCCTCCAATAGCGCGTTTCCCTTCTTCTTACCGCCACGTCCGCCGCCCCGCTTTCGCTTGCCCGTCGCGTTCCGCGCGAGGACCTTCCTGAAGTCGATAAGCGTTTTCTTGTGTAAATAGTAATAAGTCACGCATTCGGCCGCGGTCTTGTTCGGGAGGAAGTCGGCGATGATGCCAAACTGCTTGGGGTAGAGCGCATACTTCTCGAGGAAAATGTCCTTCTCTTCGTCGGTCCAGTCCTCGAGGCACGTGTTTGGAGTGTAGAAGTTGGCCGGGTCCTCCACGACGTTGTTGGTGTCGTTGTAGAGGTAGTCGACTGAGCCCTTCGTGACAGAGATCATGTCAGGGATCGTCGCGGCGTTTCGCGCTGCGAGGTGATTGGCGTCAGTGAGCTCTTCGTTGCCCAAGCTCGCGATGATCTGCTCCATCTCAAGGTCGGTCCGCACTGCGTCCCCCATTGCAGCAGAGCGCCGCGTGGTCCTCCCTGCATTGGCCGCCGCCTCTTCAAGTGCGGCGGCTTTCGCGACTTCGTCGAGCTTCGCGCAGTGAACCATCCAGCGATCGTGCAGCGACAAGTACTCGTCCTTCAGCCTCTGGACCTTCTCCGTGAGTGACGCCTGTCGTTGAGCGAAGAGCGACTGAAGGCACGGCCGCACGCGGAGAAAGCTCTCTTCTCTCTCGCGCTTGCGTTTACCGTGGAGGACCTCGTGACAGAGCCTATCTGCAGATGGCTTCTGACGGGCATGTGGCTCAGCTACAGCAAGGTTTCCCAGAAGCACAGGCGCAACACGTTCTTCCCTCGTTTGCCGATCGAGTTGCAGCCTCTTCATGACCACGGTCCGGAGGCCCTCCGTTAGTGGATCGGCGTCTTCCGCCGCAACTTCTGTCTGCGCGGGGCTGACTGGTCGATCCAGGTGTGCTTCTCCATCTGCGATCTTCTGCAGGGCGCTCGTTATACCATCCGTCGCCGCCTGGGTGAGCTGGGTGTCTTTCGCGGCTGGGATCGTCTACTTACTCCATCAGCAGCAGCACTTAGCCACCAAAACGGCATTATACATACCTGTATAGAACGCTCGGTCTCCAAATGGACTAGCTTGCGTGGAGGCTCCTTGCCAGGCTCTTCTTGTTGCTGTTCTGAATGGGACTCGCTGTGAACGATTGGGCTTATGGGCATTGAATCAACCACGGTGGGAGAGCCCTCGGCCATGACCGTATCATCGGGTACAACTGAAGACTCTGTGACGGGCGGAGGTTCGGTCAGCCCAAGCAAAGACTCCACCATCATCGGTGAGCCTTCTCGGGAGCTTCCCTCAGAAGCTGCACCAGTCCTCGGTACCGGGGTAGACAGCACTTCGGTAACATCAGGAGCATCCTTGGGATCGCTATCGGCTGATAAGGTTCCGGAGCCCACCACGACAGGTGGTGAATTTGCTACGGAAGGACGTGTCGCAGTGGGAGAGGTGGGAGTCGGAGTAGCGGCGCCCTCACTTGTTTGTGGCGAAGGCTCTTGAGGTGCTTCTGCTGTCACAGTAGAAGATGCGGGTTGTACATCCGTGATTGGCGACTGCTGGGCGGGTTGCGGAAGGAAGGCTACTGGACGGGTCTCCGTGGAAACAGCCGGCTCAAGACTCAGTACAGGTAGGTGGGCCGCTGGTGACGGTGATGGCGAAGGGGGCGGGGACATGTCCATGTCGCATTCGGCCTCTTCAGCGGGGAGTTCCATAGCCGGACTACTTGGCGTATGACCAACTGTTGATTCTTCGACCTCTTGTGGAGAGAGAGGAGGCAACTCCTCATCACTCGAAGTAGCATCGTTGGTACTAGGGGCTGCAAGCTTGTCCTGGAGAGTCGACCGAAACTCGCCGCCTCCACCCTGCCCTCGAGTCTCGCGAAAGGCGAACGTAGGCTGTTCTTGGGAGGCGAGGCTCAGCCCGGGAATAGCTGAACCGTCGCTGGACGCTACACCAGGAACTCCCGTTATGTCTCCAGCAGCCAATGCCGGACTCAACGCGTTTGAGTCGCTTGAAGCCGTTGGTGCAGACGGTGCGGCATTGTCCACGGGCCCCGCAGTTGTGACAAGGTCAGCCTCAGAAGACGCATCTTGAAGGACGACTGACTCCTCAGCAACTACGGTTGAGGGCGAAACGACTTTCAGAATGGGCGAAGGAGGCACAGACATGTCCATGTCGACGTCGATGTCCATATCCGACTCTTCGCCCGGAACACTGTGTGCCATGGAGATTAGTTCTGATACTGAACATTGTGGTGCCATGGCCCACCTCTCGTCGACGATCGGTGGCGTTCCTGTTCCTGTAGAGCCATGACTTTCTTCGACAAGCGAGTCCTCCTTCTGCGGTACTGCCAAGGGTGCAGATTGTGAAGACTGGGTCACTGGTACCAGTGCGTGATCCGCTGGCCCAGGTGTCGTGACGGATTGGGCTAGCGGTTCTGCAGCAGCGGTTCCGGAGGTTGGGATTGGTGCAGCCGGAGCATGCTCTGTGGATGGTGGCACTGCAGCAAGAGCTGTTTCCATAGACTCGACTGCTACGACAGGGACAGTTTCCGTAGGCTGAGGAACGTCGTCCGCCGGACTTGCTGGCATGGAGAGATCCATATCGGACTCGTCTGCCTCATGCTCCTCTTCAGCTTCCTTCTCGGGCGAGGCGACACGATCGGGAACGGGAATCTGCACGCTGAGCTTCGGGACACCGTTCTTCGGTGAAGGTGCAGTGGCATCTCCTGGTGCGCTGAGGACAACGTCCTTGCGAGGTGTCGAGTGTTCGCTGACGAGCTTCGCCACCGCGGCACGGAGTTCATCATTCAAAGACGTGCCTAAACAAAGATCAATGACATGTGACAGACGAATATATAGGTGATGCACACCATTGGTCAAGCCCGGGGGCTGCACTGCTTCTGTATCCTCTGCTCTGTTTTCCTGCGCGACTGAAGGTGGCGTATCCTGCGCCTGCGCCGCCTTTGAAGGCGGAGCGGGTAGTCCTTGCTCAACTTCCGAGAGACCAGGTATCAGGGTGACCTGCTGCTTCGCTTTGTCATTGTCTGACCTATACGAAGACAGAGAAGAATCCCTAGTTCGTTGCGCCGGTTGATTTGTGCGGAGCTCTGGAGGGATCTCGGGACCATATATCGACCCTGTAGACCCTACCGAACCGGACCTCTTCGCTTTCGGCTTGGCGTAGAGATCATCCTCAGGAGGACTAGAGGACCGGGCGGACTTGGGAGCAGCATTCGATCGCTTACCGCGCCTCTTGCCTCGCCGCGTCTTTCCTCCGGTACGGGAAAGCCGTTTTCGTGACAGGACAGGTGAGTACAGACGAGTGGTCGTTGGAGAATACAGCGTGGAGGCCCTGCTACGCGACCTATCGCGGCTACGGCTGCGAGCTTTGCTGCGAGTGCCACTGACGGACCTTCGGCTCCTTGACCGTCGTCGTCGGCGACCACTTGAGCGCCGCCTTCGATAGCTGTCAGCAGAAGATGACCTCGAACGGCTTCGGCTATATGAGCGGCGGCGACGATACTGGGGCACAGACGGGCTGCGAGTCCTTGATATTGGAGGTCTGTAGGTTTCGGGTGGCCTACTCCTGGAGCGTCCTAGGCGGGCGACGTATGATCTGGGGCTCAGAGGGCCGCGTGCGCGGCCACGGATGGGGCTGGGTGTACGTCCGCGTACAGAGTCAGGGCTTCGACTGCGTCCACGAAGAGGGCTTCGACTGCGCTCCACAACAGGACTGCGAGCAACCCTACGAATAGGGCTATGATCACGCCCGCGGACCGGACTCAGAGAAGCGCGCGGACTGTATACAGGACTACGGCTGGGGCTGGGACTGCGGGGAGGTCGTCCGTGGAACGAGATGGGGCTAGCGCGGGGACTGTAAAGCGGGCTTCGGTTGCGCCCGCCGCTCCGACTACGGGTGACAGACCTGCCACGGCTAGGAGTACGCGTTGGTTCCCTTTCATGGGGCGACGGCGACCAGTGATTCATGACTTTTGGGCCTTGGAGCGACGCCCTCCGATTCATCTCCCATGTGCGCGCTGAATCATTGGGGCTTTCAGGTGAGACTACACCTGGGCTATGTTGGCCACGCTCTGGTGAAGTGATTCGCCAACGAGGCGGGACACGCGGGTTTGGCGGGTGAGGTGCCCTTGTGTCGGAGTCCTCGTACCTCGGACGGTAGCTATCTGATCCTGGGTTCATATACGGGTAGATGGGAGGTGTCTCTCGCCCGTAACGGTTCCCGGTGTATTGTGGACCATTCAGACTGCGACCAGGAGAGTAGTGATCACCAGAGAAAGGAGGTGGTGGCCCAGGTAGCTCCGGGAGCGGAGAGTAATGATCGCTAGAGAACGGCGGCGCGTTCATGACAGGTCCTGTAGAATAGTGAAGACCGGTAAATGGTGGCCCAGTCGACCCCATACTAGGAGGATGATAATCACCAGATGGAGGCGGCACGCCTGAGTTCGCTCCCGGACCATATTGGGTATTGGGAGGAGGAGGGCCAGCTGGATTAGAGCCCTGAGGATAGTAATCGCCTATAAATGATGAAGCTGGTATGGAAACCGGATACTGGTCATTAGCAAGAGGTCGAGTAGAAGAATAGTGGTCTCCAGTAAGTCGAGGAGCGAAGCGTCTTGACGGAGAGTAAGGCTCAGGTGTCACGTTAGTCCTTGGACTAAAGGCATAGTTTAGCATGTCAGCCCTTTATGGTCAAAAGAGACTACCTACGTAGCTAGTGGGCCTACGTGTGACTGTTTCCAAGCCTCACTCGGCTCAAACATCGGCGGTGCCACAGGCGTCGCATCTCGGCGCTCATACAGCCAAGGTTCACCATCCAATCGAAGGTCTGTATCTGTTCTATTAGCCCACTGTGTAGGTGGGGGCTCCTCCCAACTCTGAGGGGCCCAGCCAGTTGGGGTTGGCCCGGACTGGTAACCGTATATGTCTGGAGAAGGAGGTCGAGGATAGTACAAAGGTTCCGGACGCCATGGCTCCGAGGGAGGGGCATACTCATTAGAATAGCCAGGTGCGTACGCTTCACCTCCGGGTCCAGGGCTATAGATGTCAAGCGGAGGGTACGCGGGGGGCGGGCCGGGCGGGGGTCCATACCTGTCGTCGTGATTCGCAGGTCGCTAGGGGCGCCACTATATTAGCACAACGCTGCACAGACAAAGTTGATCGCGCACATTGTAGGCATGTTGTCCATGGTGTTTTCCGCCGCGCCGGCGTCGTCTTTGAACTGTCGGAGCCATGAGCCACGGGAGCGATCAGACGCCTGTGCAAACGTGCTGGGCTGGAAGCAGGTGAGCGAAGAAGAAACTGCAGTTGGTGTCTCCAGCCGTGAATTGCGTTATTGCATGAAGAGTTACGAGCGTAGAGTAGAAGTCTTCAGCCTGGCGGAGAGACCTGTAACGAATGTGAGTAGTTTCGACGACTCGAACTCTGCGTAGAGCGGTTTGGCTGCAAGCTGTCGCCTTCCGGAATTGGACTTGTGCCATCCGTTTAATCTCCGCCACAAAACCTCGGCAAATCCCGCGCGGTGAGGGTGGCGTACCCTTGGTCCTTCCTTTGCAACCTACTAATCACAGCACCTACCGTACGTATACGTGTGGATCTCACAATGAAATGCATGGCGTTGTGCTGGCGTCCGGCGAGTGACTGAGTAAGTGAATTCTCATGGATGCATAATACCCAAATTCTTTTGCCATACCGGGACCATCAATAACAGGATAGTCAATACTTAGTTATCAGATGAATGACTAGTAGATGAGTAATAACGACATCGACATTGTCGTCCTCACACTCCTCCTGGACCTCCTCCTCCTCCACCGGCACCACCAGCACCACCCTCAGTGCTGTAGGATATACCCTCTGCATACCTTCAGGGTGAAACGACGAGATTCCTGCATGATCTCCAAGAACATCTGAAATATCTCGTGGCGACTCGAGCAAGAGACGCACCCACTGTCATGGAGACACTCTCCAAGGCCGCTCTCGCGTTCGAATCTCCTTTGACACGCCGGAGCATCATAGCATCGTATTTCTTGGTCATACTCCTTGCGCTTCCTCTGTGGTGGAACACCACCAGCATCGAGCGTCAGGCTTTGCCCATATCGCGCGTGTCTGCGCAGACGGGGAGAGAGCTATTGTTTCCCGTCCATGTCGCCGTGAACACCTCAGCATCTGACATCAACGCTGGGTTCGCGCAAGAGGTGCAGCAATATGTCAGCAGAAATGAAGACTTCGCGAGGGATGACCTACATTTGCGGGTCTCCTCAGACGCGGCAACGTGAGTCTTCATGTGAGTGTGTTTGTCGCTTCGTGTTGAGCCCGCACAAGTGCGAAAGACTATCAGGTCAATGTACGTTTCGGGACGCACGATCCCGTCGTTGTCGGTCGTGAGGTCACCATTGAAGTTCCGCCAGAACACGCCAGCGTTGCAGCGATGCGGGTTGCGGACACGTTGGCGACTCTGCTTGCGCCCTACTCCAGCCTCAAGAGCTTGGCAACAGCATCACACGCGGAGCGTGTTGTGTCTTATTCTCCCCGGTACCGATTGGCATTCACCCTGCTAAACGAAGACGCAGCGGCGGGTAACGCAGCGTTGTCTTGGGATGTACGAGGTGCTCTCAGTGGTGCGTCCATCTGCCAACTGAATAGATGTCGTCAATGGACAGGTTTCGCAGCGCAGCTTTCCCCTTTCCTCGAACGTCTCTCCGTGCTGCACAACTTCACGATTGAGAGTCAAGTGCAGTATCACGGACCTCTGGCTTTTGAGCCTCGTGGACTACAGGTCGCTGAGAAGACCCAGTATGGCTTGACGCCGGAGGACCTCACTGTCTTCGTCAACTCGGCGGAATGGATACTGTGTACGTATGTTCGTTCCTCCGTAACAGGGCGTTGGCTGAACCCCCCTAGCATCAAGTGTCTCTAATGACCCAGTACTACACTTCATCGCTTTCATCCCATCCTCGAAACACAGTCCACTTCGTATTCTCAACAACAATGGTGCGCTTGGACTGGCCATAGTCCTGCCTCCTTCTCACACTCAGCATAGGTATACCGACACCATCAAGCGCCTTCATGCTACCACAGTGGGGTGGGATCGTCATCTACAACCCAGAGACAATCGGGGTCGCTCAAACTCTCGCAACGCGCCCTCTCGACAACATCTTCGCTACCTTTCGACAGCAGCTCTCGGCGCTGCTCGGCGTGCCAGAGCTGCCTGCGCACGTCCAAGCACGATCGCCGGGGGTGAGCGACTGGCAGTTGGACGCCCTTATTCGCCGGCGTGCAGCGGAGAACACTGCTGGGGCGCAGGAAACGCTGCAGAGCATCCTTCGACTTGTCGCGCAGATCGGAGACATGCCCGTCGGAGAAGACGTCAGGGGTGACGTCGAGGACGCACTCGCAGCTCTCGACAAGGTGTGTACACCGAAGTGCTACGCGTCGAAGTGGATTTGACCTCTTGTTATAGACATATTCCTCTGCACCGTCGTCCGCCGTCGAAGCCCTCACGTTTGCGAGCAAGGCACAGGTAGTCGCGTCACGTGCCTTCTTCAATCCGGGGATGCTCGCGCTGCTATATTTCCCCGCAGAACATAAATGGGCGGTCTACGCACCACTCTTCGCGTCCGTTTCTGCCCCGCTTCTGGCGTCGGTTATCCGTGAATTTCTGGCCTGGAAGAAGGAGAGGGTTGCGAAGAAGGCTAGATCTGAGCAGAGGCAAAAGGTGGATTAATCTGGGTTTCGTGAGGTTCGTTGGCTTTCTGCATGGACTAATCACTATTTTATCCTCTACTCATGAAGAACTGTTTGTCCTATCTCGAGTGAACGGTGTGCCAGCCCCAGCGCCTCGAGTACATTACCTCGCGACGCCACCATGGCCATGTATGCGGGCATAATTGACGAATGTTCTCAACCGCCGCTGTTGGGGAATCTGCCAACATGTTACATCAGGTACTCACTCGAATCAGGGTGTCTTTCGCACTAATAGTGCCACGCAGGAAGTGCACGGATACGATGCAGAGCATAGCCACGGCGGTGGCAACCATGCAAATAGACGTGCCACTCTGCCATTGCCGCGTGGTATCTGAGATCTTGATGTGGCCAAGAGTTGGCCAAAGCGTCAGCTCTGCCCGATGGTAACTGTGGGTCCACGTACAAAAGCGTAAATCGGGCTGGCCACCGCCACAACAAGCGTCGCGGAGGCTAAAACTCCCTCATGCATATATATGCTCGGTTTTGCAGGCCCGCCACTAGTTATCCCTACGACCACTACCACCCACGCGAATCCTCTTCTACGACTTACCCTTCCTATTCAACCTTCAGCACCCAGCGACGATGGCCAAGTCGCCGCAAAAGCGCGGAGGCGCCCCGAACGCGGCCACAAACCGCGCCCCGAGGGGCAGGCCGCGAAAGACACAGAGCTCTACCTCGCCCCAAGTTGCCACGGAGGGCCGCATTAAGCGGGATGCGGTCAGGCGGGGACGCCCGGCTACACGACGGTCGCCATCGGTTAAAGAGGAGTCTAGTGCAGAATCTGACGATATGTCTGAAGACTCTGACGCTATGTCTGGAGACTCTGACGATGCGTCCGAAGAATCTGACGATGCGTCCGAAGAATCTGATGTCGAGCTTGAAGAACCTGGCGATGAATCCGACGAAGACTCTGACGTGGCCGTCGACCCTGCGGACCTCTGGAAAACCGTGGAGCTCTGGCACGGCAGGCAAGCGCAAGATGTCGCGCGCAGACTTTCCGAAGATGTCGACGACCTCATACCCGCTCGTGCGCAACTTGCATGCGCATAGCTCACTCCGGGACGTGAATGACTGGTCCCCTCCGCTCACGCTGCACGATATCCTAGGGATCTACGGGAAGGACGTAGCAAACGCGCTCACGAAGGCAGGAGAGCTACAATGTCTTGCCATAGACATGTCTCTGGTGGCAGCCGGCTGGCTGGCGGATAGCGCAGCAAGACCCTCGCACGTCATGTTGCTACAGGACACCGCCATGCCGGGTCGCTCGTGTGCTTTGTCGGTGTGTCCCCAGGTCTTCAAGCAGGCCACCCACGTCGTCGTCGAGCCTAACTGGTTGTACCTGCGTCGCGTTCTACCCCATCCACGCTCCCTCTTCCCGGCACTGCAATACTGTTGCATTCAAGTCGACGCCTTCCCGCCATCTGCCGATCAGACTGTCACGCTAGTGCAGGAATTGCTCAGGGTACGAAAATTGGTGAAGCTGGTAGTGTGCATGCAGTTCGGTTGTACCCGCGACGCCCCCGTGTGGAAGGCACTCAGGGCACTTTCCGCAACTGAGGAGAAACTCCGTGTGCTCCCGCACGGCTTCGGGCCCGGAACAGAATGGCAAGCCATGATCACTGGCGGAAGCACCGTGTTCAACGTGCCATTGGTCGAACTGCAGAAGAGGGCGGCAGCCATAGATAGCCAGGATAGCGGCGAATGGTGCACGGACCTCGAACGTTCTGTGTCTGCGTGGCGATTCAAACCCCCTTCGCTACAGGTGTCCTTGAGCGATGCCGCTGTGGACCGAGAGTTTAGCCCTTTCCTAGCAGATCGGCTTGGGGCGCCGTCGCCGGATCCTCAAGCGGTGGATGCAAACCAGGCTCCCGTCGTTCCCGGGTTACCAACCACTGACGACGGCTTCCGAGAAATGATGTCGAACCATGCAGGTATATGGCTGCCGTAGAATCTTCAGCTTCATCTCATAACGATCCTGTGTTGTCACCGCGAATCGTATACCCATGCGCGATCGTTTATACATGGCATGTAAGGCAATACTAATTCTGAAATTGTTCATCTAGTTCTATTGGCCTTGTTCCTAAATCAGATGTAAGGATCCAGGTAGTACGTCTGGCACCAGCATCTACAGCATCAACCACTTGGAAGAGAAGCCAATGGAACGACGTTACTGTCAGCCTGCTGTCGTAGTCACACAGGCTGTCGCCATCCCACGGTTTGTCGCCGGCAAGCCGGACAATCTGAACACCTGGATGTTTCGACCGAGGAGCGTGACACTAAGTATGATCAGCATGTGAAGAAGGCGGATGTGATCCTCGCTCATAGGTGGGGTAGATCCCACAACCACAACAGAGGGCCGTGGACACAGGCCATATAGTGTGTGAGCGACTCGTCGCAGCAGTCGGTGATCGCAATGGCGCTCAGATTCTTCCGGAATATGATGCTTGTGATCTACGCTGAGCAGATGTGTGTATCTCTGGCCGTGGTGAACCGTGAGGCGGCCAGTAAGATCGTCAGAAAGCAACTCACCACTCGTGAATGTTTGAACAACCGATGAAGCGACGTTTTGTACCAAAACGGCCCGCTCAATTGAAGTTGAGCTAGCCTGAGCAACGTGAAACGCATCTGGATACAAGTAGAGTCTAAACCGTCTGCTGAGACTATCGTAGACCAGGGGAGTTGACTAGGTTCGCGTACTCGTCGTGCGTTTGACATTTGGTAGTTTCGTACTTACGTCATGTTCAAGTAGCTCAGTGTGCGTTGCCTCCTGAAACACGATCGCACCAGTCGATCGAGGATGTCAGGACCACCGATCGGATCGTCACGCTATTCCGGTGCTGCAAGTGATGTCACGATCGGTATCGCCGTCATGATGCGCTGGATGGCTGAGAGGCGGATTATGCCTTGCCTAGAATGGGACTCCTGTGGAACCGTACCTTTTCAGATTAGCTGCCGTTATGGTGCCTGCTGGCACTCGCAGGCGCTGCCTAGACCTCGAACGCCGGTCGCTGTAGACGACGAGGCATATGGCTGCCTCGGAGGGTCCGGTTCATCAGTGATATCAGGGGCAATGGCTACTTCTTGGATGGGGGCCACAGCCGCGCTAACGTGCTCACCATAGAGTTACTGTATGTAGCCAGATTGACAGGCATTCATGGGCGCGCAACAAAGCGCTACTTGCGACATCGGGGGCTAAGTTTATACCTAGAGAGCGAGGACAATAGCTCTGGTAACTGCTCAATTCGGAGGTCAATAAGTGAGCGGAGGTAAAGTGACGTGTCCCACAGAGACGCATTCGGAATCTATGGGAATAGTTCACATTGAGGGCGCGTTTAGAGGGAATGACTCGGTCCAAGAAAACAACACATACCTAGTTGGGAGCAAGGGTCGTGAAGATGAGGGCACCATGAGACATATTAACCATCGAGAAGACACATTACATGCGCACCGAAGATGCCTTCCCGTCACCACTGTGGCCATGTCCCTGACACCCCGGACTAGACGTTGATTTCCTCCTGCGTTCACGACCCTCGTCATCCAGGAGGAATGGAGGAGTCAGCTAGCTAGTGCTAGCGCACCAGTGCACGCGTCTGAGTCGCCAGTGCCATATGCAAGAAGCGGAAAAATGGGCGCCTTGCAGTTTATGAAAAGCCGCCGTGCCCACATCTCGCAGCGTCGAGACCCTGTTATAAGTCACCGAGCACATGATAAGCCTTCTTAAGCGGCGGGGAACTGACCAAAGGCTTGCTGACAAAGGCAGCAAAGTTCATGCTGACCAGTCGACTCGCCGCCGATGGGAGCGTAGTCATCTCCAACACTGGTGTGAGATCGTCTTCTAGTGCGCCGCGGAGTCTCTCACCGCTCCAACGTTCATTTATCGACCAGCGACGGAGATGAACCGCCTAACGGTATTTCCCTGCGCGCAGCCAGTCTCGCCACTATCACCGTTGATGCTGACGTGGATGCACAGCGCGCCCTGCAGGAGTTGAACCGCAGCGGAGACGTCCAGTAAAGGCTGACACGGATTTGAGGGCACAGAGGCCATAATCAAGAGAGGGCACCCCGAGATCGCGCCCGCGATTCCGGGCCCTCGCTCCCAAATCGCTCTAAGCATGACTGCATGCGGTAGTCGTGCGAGCCTTCTGCAGAATGGAAGGGGGACTGAATATGTCCACACCCACGGGCTCGGGTCTGCATGATCGACGGCCTCCAGACTCCAGACGCCACAATCATGTAGGGTTGGCTCAGTAGGATGCGTCGCCGTGCATGTGCGACTGAGAGGATCGAGGCGCGGTGCCAGTTGTATCACTGCGAGAGGGATCGACACCTCGCCGCATCCAGTGAGGACAGAATCGGGATGGAGGCCAGAGAGATCGCGCACTCGGCTGCTGACCAGCGAAGAACGGCGCTTGCGCTGCGGTAGCTCCGAAATGAGGGGAGGAACAGAAGTGTTCCCCGGACTACTCGGGGACCTGGGGCACCCAAAGAGCGAGAAGGTGGAGAACCCAACTCGAGTCGGCTCTCGAGGTTCTCTCCGCGGAACACGAACCGAGCACCATGCGCAATGACGGTAGGACTCCACCTGCGGTCCTCTCTTGGGCATCAACCCAACCAATCGCATCGACGTGTCTTGACAATCGCATGACTGTAGAGCCTCGGCGGAGTCAACGAGCTAGAACCGGAAGAAAGGGTCAGTGGTGGAGGTACGAGGCTTGAGAGTATAACTCACAGTGGTCGTGCCCAGCTTCGACGAGCGGCTGCGAAGGCTGGGGACAGCATGTGCCGTCAGCCCTATGGGGCACGATCGCTCCCACAGGTGCGACGAATCCGCGCACATCACTCGTAAGCTTTCCACTGAGGACTCAACGACCAGAGCCAGTCGCTCAGTCGGCGACTCACAGCGCCTTGATCAGCAATCGGCTGATATACCCACGTGTGTCGCTCCAGATAACGGCGCCCTGCTCTGCATGGAAATGGGCGATCAGTACCCAGCGAGCGGCACCAGATGAGAACAAGCTCATCCGAACGGAACCTTCGTGATGAACCAGGCTCGCTCGGTAGCCGGCAAGGCACGCAGGTTGACGTCAATTTCGTGTGTCGTGACATTCGTGAAAGCCGTGCTACGTAAATCACATACATCTTTACTACGTGCAAAATCGATATGAGCAGAGAATGGCAACGGGCGACGAGGGGCAAGAATAGGCCCACGCACCATGAGAAAATTCCAGAATACAGTTCAGGTACATAGGGAGCGGGGGTACGGGAGATCCGGATACATGCGATCGATGTTCGAAGCGGAAGGCGGAGGCTGGAGCAGAGAAAGTCCCAGGGATGCATCCGTCTCGACGTCGGCGGCGATGGCGCTCGACGTAACGGACAGAGATTCTGTAGATCATACAAAAGGAGACAAAAGAAACAGAGCTATCGCGAACAAAAACGAACCGTGGGCGCGTCGCGTTCAGGAGTTGAATCACCAAACGGGCGCGCGATACAGAGGTCTATTCAGCAGCCTCGAGGCGGAAGGGTTGAATCTTCCCGGAGACATTCAGGCGTCCTAGTCGCTGAGCTAGCTTCCTTCGAAGCCAGCCGTCATCAGAACACGTAGGACGTGTTGCCGGAGAGGCAGCCAAAGCTCTGCGGGTTCTCGGGGTAGAATTGCCCGCTCTCCAGATCGCGCGTATTGTTCAGTGGGGCGAACGAGAAATCTTGGACCATCGATGCTCCAACAAGGCCGCGCCAATCAACGCCTGTCGCGACCCCAAACGCGTCCTTCATGAAGCCGCCGGCCCCCGCAGACGGCAGAATATAGGAGGACGCCGCATAAGACAGGGGCTGATCTCCCTTCCCAAACGCATCGCCCGCCCAACCATTGAGCGACGAGTAGGACGAGTGGAAGGATTCGTGGTCGTAGGGGTCCCCGTCGTACCGCGAAACGCCTGAACTGTCGAACGGATGGTACCCTACCTGGGGAATGGAATGATTGAACGAGGCGGGACTAGATGGCTGCATGGGACTCATGGCACCGTCCAGGTCCGGCGTGAAGGCGGGGAGCGGCGGACTCCAACATTCGGACAAGGTTGGGCTGGCAGCAGAGACCTGTGCAAGACGAATGAAACCTCGTTAATTCGGATCGAGCAGTGCCTCATATAATAGACTCACCGCATGCCAGCTGTGACTGCCGCCGAGGGCATTGTACTCTCCGGCATTGAACGGGTTCTGCACAGGCTGCTGCATGGTAGCCACGCCGTTCGGGAGCGCCGCGTTCATGCCGTCACCGAACGTATAGGTGACACTGCCTACACGTGTCGCTACCTCGTGTGGAAAGCGAGGCGAGGCCATGTTCCCCAGGAGAGGCGACGCGAAGCTCGTAGGGGGCGTCGCGAGCAGTGTGAGCCCGTCCGCTATCGCAGGGCGGCCCAACGCGTCGGACTGACCGTCGTTGTTCCGGCTGTGTGCGGCGGGAGCAGAAGAGGACCGCTTGAACATGGACGTCAGTGGGACCTTGAAGCGCGAGTCGCGAGCTGCGTCTGGAGTCTTGGAGCGCGCAACAATGCCTCCTGCACGGCCAGGGCGATCATCGGTAGGAACCTTCGAGGCTTCCACTACCTGGGCAACGTTTTCAGCCAGGCCGCCACTGTCCTTGGCTTCTTCCTTCGGCGCCGTAGCGGCGGCCACCGCATCAACAATTGCGGTTTCGGCGTTGGACTCCCCCGCCTTCGCCTCGCCTTTCGCCTCCCAATCGTACTCCTTGACTGCAGCCTCCAGCGCGGGCCCCGTCTTCCCGGCCACCAGTAAATCGGCAATTTTAGCGCACCTCTTCTCCCTACTGCGGACTTCCTTCTCTGCCTCGCCTCGCCCCTTCCTACTCCGTCGCTTCGGCCCATCTTTCACTTTCGCGAGCGCATTTGCGCTCGGGCGGAACCGCCAGTCCGGGTACTTCTTGCGGTGTTCAGCCTGCGCCATGATAGCCTTCGCCTCCCAGACCTCCCGCTCCTCGCGAGGGAGCGCTTTCCAGTATTTGCCTGAATATATGCGCATTGTTGAGTTGCATACACCACAAATGAGAACAGCAGATCGCGACGCACCGATGATCTTCGAGAGCGCACTGTGATTCCCTTCGATTTTGCCTGGAATGTGCTCCGCGCGGATGAACGAGCTTCTGAAGAGGATGAACGCGTTCGGAGGGCGCGGAATGTAGGACGGGTCGCGCTTCTTCGCGTGCGAGGCGCGTACAGGCCCGAAGGCAGGCGACGCCGGGGGCGAGTAAATCGACATCTCGGGTGGAACGCCGTCCGAGGGCAGCTCGTAGCTAGTCGGGCCATTGCTGAAGGTGATAGGCGTCATGTCGGTGGAGAAAGTAAAAGTCATGACGGGGTTGGGATTGTCGACAAGCGGGGGCATGCCGTCTGCACGCCATGGTGGTGGTGGTCGGTGAGTACAACGCGTGGATCGCCAAAAGAGGCAAGAGGGGCATACCGTCGTCGTCGGCCTCGGTGAGGACGACCTCATTCTCGTACATTGTAGCCATCGTTGGCAAGCAGTCGGACGTGGCTATGGGTTGAGGGTCAAGCAAGTCTCGGGGAGAGAGAGAGAGAGAGTTGCTGAGGAGAGATGGAATCGGAACTAAGTCACGGTGGCGCGCTTCCTGTTTAACACTTCGTTTATTCTCTTTCGGGCAGTCGTGTACATGTCAACAACGTGAAGATAAACTTCGAGCCGGAATCTATCCAAATCCGAATCTAAGTTCCCTCCGTCTCGACGCCGACGGCATCCTTGGCGCAGGCCCACTCCAACCTGCGGCAGCCTGCGGCCTCCTCCCACACCCGCACTGTCTCCGCTCGTCCTTGTCGTCGTGCTGCGCTCTCGACAAGGACAACAACACTGATATGTGGTACTTCGTATGCATGACTATCGAGGTCTCATGAACTCGGAACTTCCAGCCGCCGCAGCTAGGAAATCAGGGAGATGAACTCGACATCGTTCACCCGTCCCGACCTCCGCCCCTACTACGCGACGGTGCACCTTCCTTCCCTGCCGCCGGACTGAACTGCATGGCAGAGGAGCGATTTTGTCCGATATGAGCAGAATGGCGACCCGTGTGGCTTTGCAGCCGCCCAGCATCGGTACGTATACGCCGGTACGCAGCCGCATGAGGCGTGATAGTACAGCCTTGGTTGGAGTCGGCTGACCGTAATCCTCCTGCACAATCAGGCACTCGACGTCGGCCCAGCTGCTGGAGAAATCACGCTCAAGATCCGGTAGTACGACTGCCTCAACCAAATCTCTGCCTGTCACAATTGCGCGATCTCATCGCGGCGCCGGCGTCGGGTCCAAGTCCGGCGCAATGTTCAAAGACGACGTAGCGTGCGAGTCCCCTGACACTGTAGTTGCTGCGGTTTAGCTGGCAACAGGCTTCACATCCTATGACGAGGCCAAACTAGTCGGCGAGGTACCTACCGTTCAAACTGCCTCACGCAGCACCGCGACCTACGCTGCCTCGACGCCTGCGACTCCATTGGCGCAGTGTGTATATCACACAGGTACTCCTACTGGTACGTCCCTTAGTCCAAAGATTTATTAGTTGATACATACACGGAAGCAAAGTACAGAAATGACGTCCAGCAGGGTGACGGACGCAAATCGATCGATAAAGGGGAGGAACTCTCGCGGAACCATTCGGGGTGCTTGGCCCTGGCGCTTGTTCTTGTTCCACCTGTTCATCCACCTGGCCCGCGTCGGTTCGAGGTTCATCGGGACGCTCACCAAATATCGACGTCCTCCGCTAGACGAGTGTTGCGAAGCCGGCAAGTGATACAGTGCAATGCCCTCCGCCCACATGCAGGAACAGGACACGGCAACGTTCTCCATGGAACGCTACTCGTGGCCTTGCGTTCGTCTGCCACTGCCACGTGCGGATATATTGACGTACTGAGGCCAAAGTATGTCGACGTGTAGGGATCCAGTCGAGTCATCCAGCTAAACGTGTCCCAAAGGACTGCCGCATTGTCGTACATACCTGCTGCTACGGTTGCCTTGAGGCTACTTTGCATCATACAGGCGCTGCATCAGTAACCCGTCGCGCCACCTAACGTGCCTAAGCACGTCTAGGACATCTAATTACTCCTTAAATTCCTGGTGACCTAATGGATAGGCCGATATTATGTACCTCTGAGTCTCTGGTTCAGTGCGAGAACCACAATGTTGCCGACCTCTAGCTACTGCAAACAAATCTTGGCAATGACCATAAGGCTTAAGCACTACAATACACAATATTACGGGTACCTCTGCGAACTTGAAGGGGACACGAGAGGGCAATGATGCAGAGATATCAAACGGCGGTGCTAGTGACGTGTGCATTTCGTCAGGAGGGATGGAGGGATAGACTCGGGCTGGCTCAGTATCATTGTCTTTTGTCCTCTTCAAGTTATCCTTCTTGCCCCCACTGTCCCTCGCCCGCCCTCGCGCTCGTGCCTTCTCCTCGCCGTTCATCGGGTCTGCTGTGTATGCTTATGCCTAGAACACCTCTGTCTCACAGTCACCGCCGAGCATGCACAGGAAGACGTAGTCGTGAGCGGGCTGAGCAGTGCGAGCGGATGGTGCAGCAGGCCCGCACTGTACGACAGGACTGGGAAGGAGAATAAGCACATCACCGAGGTAGCTGGGGGCCAGGGCATGCATACGACAGTGGCAAGACTCACCAAGTGTGCTGCACGATCCTCCAGACGTCCTCGCAGTTCAGGATGTCACCCGTGTACTCGTGCGCCTCTAGCTGCATGCCTGCGAGGCCCTCCAGCGTGTAGCCAGTCATGAATAGGAAGACCACTGCGACATGCAGGAGCTTCGCGTGCGTGGGTAACGGCGCGACGGTAAGGCCCGCGGCGGAGGGGATTGTGAACGGGAGCGTGATCAGTGTGCCGCCTCAGGGAGGAACTGCGTCAAGAGGGTCTTCCGCCAGAAGTCGGGCTGGCGATTGTCCGCGGCGTAGCGCACAGCTACCGCAGAGCGATGCTGTCCTTGCTCTTCACGCCCGGGCTGGTCTTGTGCATCGCGAACGCCAAATACGCTGCCGAGCGGGGATGAGTACTTGCGGGGAACGTTGAGTAGAGAGAGTGAGTCAAACACGAAGAGAACAAGTCCACAAAGATCGCGTTGCGCACCTGCCCTCAACTGATTTGAACTCCGCCAGTGAGCGCCTTTCGCATCCCTCCTACACTTCGCTGGCACCTCGCTGATCCTCTCTGTTGGCCGCTCGCACAAGTGCAAGGCTCACAGGTCCACAGGCCTCGTGTGCAAGGGTCGGCGGGTGTGCAGTGCTCGCAGATGGGTGGTAGCACCCATCTATGGGTGCTGTGTGACCGCCGGCCCCTCGCTCGGGAAAGTCCCAGGGTGTCTCGCACATCCTGCGACTCGAAGACGCAGCCAAAATCGATCTTGACGCCCCGAATGTCTGTGCCCACCTGCAGGGTCCTGCACGTTCCGCAAGGTTACGCTGCCGCTCTTCGCAGCGCCCGACTCCTGCGACACCCACTTCGGTTTCACGCTTCCGCCATATTCCGGCTGCCACCCTAGCTCCCCTCAGGTGTGCCGACTGATGCCTCAGCCACATCAATTTCCTCACTGTGCCATTGTTGCAGGCAGAACAGGATGAGCGTGTACGACGCACAGGCAGAAGAGGACCCCGTGGGTGGTGCAGAGGAGTGCCTCGAGCAGATGCATGTTGCTTGTAGCGCGCAGCAGCTGTGGAGCGAGGTCTGACGTGTAGTGCGTGCCGATCTTCCAGCGTAGCGTCGACCTCCAACTTCCCACTTACCGTGCAGGCCCCAGCCGCAAGCATCACGGGTAATGCAGCCCGCTCGGAGATCCCCACTGCCGCCGCCACCGCGGCAGTGTGCACCGTGAACCCCAGCACATTCTACGCCACATAGCGCCGCCGCCAACTCGCTCGCGTCCGCCCCGGACGCAGACGCCGTGCCCTCCCTGCCGCAGGTTGAGGGTTTGAAGAAGGCGTCAGAGCTCGCCACAAAGAACTTGATGTATGTTGTCGATGTTCCTTCACTCAATTGGCAAACAACTTAAGTACATCATTCATACAGGTAACGGATGATGACTGGCAGTACGAGTGAGCCGCACTCTTGAGAGGATGGGCCGGAACTCTACCTCAAGGACGCAGCCATATGCCCAAGCTGAACATCGCACAAGCGCCCAACCGCATTATCTCCTGCGACGTTATATCGTCTTTGTATCGAACAATGAGAATTTATATTATCTGTTTCGCTAAACTTGTACTCTCGATGACACGCGCATTGAGCGGTGTATGTTCATTGGTACTCGTATACAAAATACAGACCCTGATTCGTATTCATGCACTGCTTGATCGCCTGAGAACGTTGTGAACCTGACGGCCTGAGAGCCTAAGCATGTCTCAACCTAACGCCCTATTTGCCTATGGACGATCTAAGCTCAGAAATAATCTGCTGAGCTCAGATCGTGCCTCTGATCTGCCTAACGGCCTGATTGTCTGTATTAGGCAGATTAGGCCTGTGCGACGCTTTACTGATG
>MPVS01000356.1:0-21610 GCA_001931775.1 Fomitopsis pinicola
TATACTACTGCACCTTGACTCAGGTACTCGCGGTATTCAGCGCGAAAACATAGAGCGGCCAATCGCCCCACGGAGAAGGCATCGTCTTGTGGCCCTTCTGCTCAAACCCGTAGGACTCATACACATGCGCCTGCGATACTTGTCAGAGGTGCGCACACAAATTTGATATGCTCTCACTCACATTCGAGTCCTGTGTCGTGCTACAAGCCAGTGTCTGGCCCTTCTCTTGCGCCTGGAGGATCGGGAGTCATTTGCCGGGGCATAATCGAGGGAGGAGTGCGCACGACGTCTACCTTCTGCTTCACGATCTCGATGAGCTGTCTTCCTATTCCTTGTCTTTGCTTATCGGGACGTACGAACAGATTATGGAGCCACCAGGCGTCGGTCTTTCCCTGCGAGCTGGCTTTAGCGACGCGCTCATGTACCGTCGTCGATGCCGTCTCACCTTCGCGCTTCCCATGCACTCGTTCACGAACGTGGGGAACTCCTTGATATACTGCGGTACACGGCCAGGTGAGGCGACGTCTCACGATGGGCAAGTGCACATACGACGTCCTTGTAGTACTGCTTCCCCGCCTCCGGGAGACGGCTCATGAAGTCGTTCAGGCCCAACTCACGTTGATCTGGGCTGCAAGGCCTCGTCAGATGCTTCAAAGTGTCCGGGAGAAGGAATACCTACGTATCGAAGAGGTCCCGGCCAGGGGGCATCCAGAGCGCGTACCCGACAAGCTCGCAGTTCTCGTCGAGCGCTGGGTAGAACTCGCCAGCAGCGTGCAGTGCGGCTTTGATCATCGACTTGACCATGGGGCCCAGTAGTGCCTTTTCGCCGCCGACGAGGCTTATGCACGCATTGTCTGTTATTCCTTGTTCGGTGATTCTCTCCACGTGCGATATGTGATTCACTGACCATCTTGCATGAGCGATGTGAATAGCTCGACTGCATCGTCAATCAGCTTGTCTGTAGAGTGTCCATTGCTACGTCAGTGTGGGATGCAGGGGTGCTGATCGACCGACCCGATGGTTCTGGTACCCGTTCAATCTTCAAGCTACTAGGCATTCTGCTACTGCAGCTTCGGTGAAACAGGACGCTCATCAGGTATCATTGATACCGTGCTCCTTTTGTATGCGTGCGCTCTCGATGGCTTCGGACTCCGAGCAGTCACATCTTCAAAGAAGCCCGTGGCCGGGAGGGTCGCGGTGCCACGGCCCACATGCATGCCATCAGAAGGCCCCATTACATGTGAACGGGCACCTTCTGGCCTTGCCCCATATGCATGGCTCTGATTGTCTAGCTCAGGAACACCATATAGTCTCTTGAATCAGCATGATTGGGTGTGCTGTTTCCGCACCTCCGTCGTCATCGATCCTACTGAATTTCTCCACGGATGCGATGTTCTCCAAGTCGGGGAGCGCAACTCAGGTCTGCTTGCTGGCTGTCTTTTTGGCGGCGTCGTTCTACTTCAATGTCACCCTCATCACTACGGCGAAGAGGATAAGGACTGCACGGGCGCACAAGCTTCGGGAACAGAGCCGATACAGTGTGTCTCGCGCTGATGAAGCAGCATACAGTGCGTAGACTAATAGGGATGTCTCGCCTCTCGCTTGACACGCTGTTCTCTAGGTTGGGTCGGCGATGACTTCCCAAAGAGGCTACCAGTCGATGCGGGCCCGGTGAAGACCGTCCTCGAAGACAGTGTTCGTTTCTCGTTGTACCTGCCCGAGGCGGCTGACGAGTGGCTGTGGACGGCACCGCTCGTGGGCGACAACCACGTCCGGCTCGGGCCTGAGAAGCGGATGTTTGCCGTGCCCATGTTCCACGAACTCCACTGCATCCGGAGCATGGCGTCTGCGATGGTCGAAGGCCTCGACAGTTTAGAGCCGAGCGGGCAGGGACATATACACCACTGTTTCAACTACCTGCGACAATGGACGTTGTGCGACGCGGATGTGACGCTCGAGCCGGGCGACTTCGAGGAGAGGGACTTTGAGCGGGAGCGGGAGAGCGGGACGAGGACGTGTTTGGATTGGGAGAAGGTGTACGATGTGGTGGAGAAGAACTGGGACGAGTGGGTGCAGTTTCGAGACGCGCATGGGCTGACGCCAGAAGAATGATGAGCGACACTCAGCTTCGGGCTTTTTAACAGAATGCAGTCTGCGTCTTCCCGTCTTTGACTTGAGTACAGATGGCTATGCACTACGGGATACATGCCCTGTATACTGCCAGAGGGAGTCTATGCTCGGCCAGTGCTCTGTTGATCGTTTGAGATGGGGACTTGGTTTCTTGAGGTATGTGGCCTAGCCTATGGTCTGCCGGTCGCCATTCACATCATCAGTGGTCCGTGTCCACGGCAAACTGTAGGATTGCTCGCCTTTAGCTGATAATGCGGCCGCGCTGTTACCACTGATGTGATGACAGGACTAACAAGACGTCAGCGTGTGGCTCACGTCCCTCATCCAGGCGATGTATTGCAGTGCGGGAACCATCCCTGTGTCCTGAAGGCGAGACCAGGAAGTTCGCACAGCTGCTCCTCCCCTATCTTTCACTCACTTGTCCTTCCGCTCAGCTACTCGTCATCGTCCCCCTCAGACTTACTGGGAGTGTCATCAGGATGGTATTCCCCTACCAGAACCTCGCTCGCCTTGAAGCAGTCAGCTCCGTCATCAACTCTGTGGAGCGGAAGCGCTTTTCACTCGCACAGCTCGTGTACGCGGAACCCAAGCGCCGACGTGCTGCTTACCTCATAGATGAGGCTAAAGTCGTTGTCGACATCCTGAAATTGGACATCGGTGCGGAGGGGCAAGTCGCTTGGTCGGCGTTGTTGAAGCGGTAGGTTCCATACCATCCTGTCCTTTATATCACCTTCTGAATCTTTGCAGCGTCGAAGGTTCAAAGGCCTTCGGAGCTGCAGGATATCTCGAGGCGGCAGAGGTTTTGTGGGAATTCACAGTGGTAAGCATACCTCCCTTTTCTTCGAGCGTTGGTTGGCCAACCTTCCAACCCGTAGAAGATTGCAACGCGCATTTTCGAGCGCTACAAGTGTAACATACGACCTGCAGCTCATGTGAATCGTCGTCCAGCCTTCTACAAATGGGCCGCCCCTCTCTGGAAATCTTCGCGTCCTCCATTAGTAGCACGGCGGCGGGCGCAAGGATATCCTACACAGGGGCGATGGCCAATGCCAATTCCAGTCCCTCGCCCACTTTGGTCCGACTCTGACCTCCCAACGCATTACCAGAATGTTCCCGGTGCTCCGACGCCAGCTTGGGTGCCGGTATGGATACCACAAATACGGCCAGCTTGGTCTTCGTCGCCGTGGCCTCAGCGCTGTGAGTGTTGTGCCTGCTCCTTGTGTCGCGGATCGTTTTCCTAATCCACTCAATTGGCGTACGGGAACAGGGTAGACATCATGTTTTCGATCTAACGTAGAGGGTATCACTTTCGATCGTTTCGCCACGATAGACCCTGTTTTCGGACAGTGTTGCCCCCGAATAGAGAATACAACAAAATGAGACCCAATGAATGATGAATCAAGCAAGGGCACATTTGGTGCGGGTACTGCCTGAGGCCTGAGGCCTGAGGTGCTGGTACGGATCAGTGAGTCTGCTTTATATCTGAAATGCGTGCAAGATTTTAATCACGCCGAGACGTACAGCAGTGTCCAGCGTTCAACCGTTGCTACGAGCGCAGTGCCCTGTATTCGTGGTACAATGTACACTGCGAGGACTCAGTGTCCAGCAATGATGTCGCGCGTCTGGCAAATACGGCGAGTAAACTCAAGCCGCAGCACCGCCATCGTGCCCATTGTCCAATCCGGCCGGGCAGGCTCCCACGAACCCAAGGATACAACTTGTTCCGGCGTCAAGGAAATCGGTATGTACGCGTACAATGTCCCATTCAATGCATATCTGACAAGCTACCGATCCCCGCTGTGCTACCTGGCTGGCGCCCGATTCATTCGAAGTCTAGACAACTTCATGCTCTGCCGCTGCATGGCTGTCCTGAACACAGCATCTTCTTGCTTACTCCTGTGTCTCTGTCTAACGCTTGTCTGCGAGGCTGTGGCGAGTGAGCCTGAAGGAGCACTATTCGATCCTCAGATCGTCAGGTGGTAGCGCATTGGCCAGTAGGACACACAGGTCGATTACCCCTCCGCAAGCTTTGGGATTCATCTCTCGGTGTGCCAAATGTGGCACTGATTCCCGGGAGTCATGTGTCCCGTGCATCCATTGGCACTTCACTCTTAACACAGCTGCTGTCGCTAACTTACTTACCCTGCGAACGTAGGAAGCTACGCTCGGGTGTGGTTATACAGATACCGATCTAGGCCAGCGGGTCTTGTGCGGGGACCCATCAGTGGTCTACAGAATCTTCCGAAAGATGAGTGGCTCGGATGGTCGGTGCTGTCGAGCTACACAGCCGCACTTCGACGACTATTTCGGACACAGCGCGCGGTCCTGTTGCCTTTCCTGGAGGCAGGGTATGGTGCCTCGCCCATAACATTTCCCCGATCTGTCGGTCTGAGCATATGGAACTGAAGTATAAGTGTCGTAAGGCGACTGGCCTCACTCCTAAATCCCACTACCCACTGATCACTTCTCGCAGGTGCAAACGTCACTACCTCTAGCTCGCAGCGACTCGTATACGACTATATCATAATCGATATGCACTCCACAGCTGTAGCCTCTCGCTTCGAGGAACTTTCTCGCATAATCAGCGGCGTCGAGAAACAGTACTGTCCACTCACTCATCACGCTTCCTCGAATCGCAAGCATCAGTATGCAGAGCATATCTGCAAGGAGGCCAAGAAAGTGCTAGATTTGCTCAAACACGACATACGTCCGGAGCAGAAAGCACGTCTGAGCGCACTGAAGAATCAGTAAGTACCACGACATGACGACCAAAGCTCCACGTTTGGCCTTACCTCGTTTACTTTCTGATAGTACCGATGCTACGAAAAATGAGGATGCGAATAAATATCTCAATGCTGCGGGAGACTTATGGCGGTTCACGATTGTAGGTGGTCTGTGTTGCACTTCCTGCTGTTTTGTAAGCTGATTCATAACCTTCCATCCACTTAGACCGTTGCGCGAAGTGCTTTCGTGCATCATAGTCTGAATCTCAACCCCATTCTGGACCCTCGCTCTGCCTCTGACCAGCGAACTGCTCAGCCTAGGGTTCCACGACTCAGACCCAGAGCGGAGCAGATGCCACAGCCGATCCGGTCGATGCCGACTCCTCACCCGTGTTGGTACCCCGTTCCTCCCCTCCAACCTCTGTTACATGTCAGCTACACTCCAACCTGGGTTCCAGCATGGCTACCGTCGCCTTCTCCGACGGGTTGGTACTCAGTACCTCTCCCGCCAACTTGTGAGCCTGTTTTCCTTAATACTCAAGTATTCATGACGCCCATGTTGACGTGCACGCGGACAGATCGCTAGTAGCGCTGACTCACTCAGAGTACGGGTTCTGCCTCAATAGAACTCGTACTAGTAGGTGGCAGGAATGTGTTCAATCGTAGCAACACGTCACATCTTATTATAGCGTCGCCACAACTTCTCCCTGCTTTGTCGTAACATCCCTATCGTTTATTCCATAGCTATTGCGTCAGCCTCATCGTCAAGGGTGTAACTAGCGAAGTCGCTACTGTCAACGGAAGTAAGTGTTCCTCCAAATGCGTCGATCGCCAAGGAAAAATGCAAGGAGCTTGAGGGTCTCGATTGAGAAAGGGTGGTGATGCTGCCGGGCACGGTGTTTTGGCTCGCCTCGCGCAGGTTGACGAAAAAGCGCGAAAGGATGATGGTCGAAAATCTGCAAATACTGAGTAAGCAGATTCTAGACTGCAATAGAAGACGCATAAACGAACGCCAGCCTGAGGTACTGGAACCCTTGAAATGACTGAACAAAGTAGATTCGTTCAGTATAGAAGGGCGGCGGTGAGCAAGGAATGCACTCACGTCCGCGGTGTAAATCACTACGTCGAGTATAGAAATGATGAGTAGTAGTCTGGAATTTGAGAAAGAATGTTAAATATGGGAAACATGAAGTATGAACATAACATACCCGAAGTATATCGTTCCTGTTACGATAATGTTTGCATCTTGGAGTGGGGTCATCACTATGATTATAATCATTGTCACTCACCATCCCGCAACACAAGGAAACTCATGGTGAGTCCTGCGTCCTCCCGATAACTTAGGCGTGTTGTTCGATAGGTGCGACGCCAAGTTACGATTATAACGAGAGCGTCCGCCACACAGCTGCAGACTATCGATCCTATTAAGACTTCGCTCTGGTTGTCAGTATTCGGCATTAGGCCGTAGGTTAACGACATACATCTAGGACTCGCACTGAGCGTCGTACATCTTTCACGTTGAACGGAGCACGTACGAGCCATTCAATGAGGACGTGCTTTCTACGGCGCAGCCGAGGGGAGGTGGTAATGCCATCCCCGTCTTCGTCCCAGTGCCAAACTAATGCTCCGCTCAGCTACATATATCTCCGAGAAATGTTAGAAGGAAAGACTCACCAGATCATATGCTGTACGGATGAGGGATAGCAAGAAAACAATGCAAGACATTCGCCATTCACGATTATTGATCGCGTAGACACGTAAAGCAGTAATTACTAGTCAGTCAAAGGTCACAGTCAATCACAGCATGCCAAGGGAGTTAAGCTATGATGTTCGCACACGCGATAACGGAGTCAAACACGGCCAAGGCAACCTCAGACACGATGTTTCCGGGCAAGGCTCTGTAGAATGCGTCAAAGATCCATGATATGTGTAGCGTGCACCGGATTGGAACGTTATACCTCTGATGCGAGACACTGTAGTTAGTCGACGCAATGCAGTGTGCCTGCAAACTTACCTTGCAATCCAAGTTCACCAGTTGCTCGTAACATAACAATGCGAAGTTGAGAGCGGTTGCTCCGTGTAACAATATTGTCAGGGCAGGGACTATAGAGAGGCGGTAACGCCATATGTAGTTCGCCTCTTGACCAAATAATAGACTACGATCGAACAGGTAAACCGCTGTTCACCACGAGGATTCAATTGGCATCCAAAGTGAAAATAGGTCATACTCAGGCTCACCAAACGACGCAACTAGCACGTAGTTATTCGATACCCTGCAGGCGCTTTCAGTACCCTTGAACTGCCTGCAGGAAACAATAGAACAGAATGGGAATACCTACGCTTGCTGTAATGCCGACTGTAGGTCCTGGACACCAGTTACGCGCATGTTCGGACGGGGAAACGACAGTAGCTGGCACTCAAGGTGGGGAGGCCGAGCCTGAGGGTCGAGTTACTGGGTTTTAAGGCCGCTGCGCAGGCCGCTAGGCTTGTTTGTAGGGCCGTATGTCAGAGCGCTGGTTAGCTGCGCTGTCGCTAGTGGAGGATGCTGTGGTGCGAGTCAAGGACGTTTTGTTGCGACTGAACGCTAATGGCATGAACGCTTGCCTTCAAATGGGCATTGCGTCGTGCTTGTTCGGGTGCATGCTTGGCACAGGCACCGCCGTGAACGCTAGTGAAATACTGACGCTCCGCTCCAATTGCATTATCATCCGACGTGAGTATGACAGTTGGCGTGCACTGCGAAGTCTGATGCAATACTTATGTGAGATACATATGATGAGAACTTAGGGAGACTTGCGACTCACCGATCAGTTGCGAGGATGAGCCATTCCCCCAGGCAACGGATCGTAGCCTGTGATATACTTATCAGTAAAAAGAACAGAGTATGCACGGAAGCTCTGTTTTGCACGTACTCTATGGTCATGGTCAGCAATAGGGCGGAGAAGGTTTGACCCACCATATACGGCGAAACTTCCGCCGCAGAAGCGCAGAAGTCACGCCCGCATGGAGCTGGCGCGGGTCCGAAGCATGGTGAGCAGCATATGGGGAGGGGCATTCTGAGCATATCTGTTCCAGTAAAACGCTCGCGCGCCGTTCTATTCATCACTTCTGGAAGGCGAAATGACTCTTCTTTAGCGACGCCGCATGCCCCAAAGCTACCGGGTTGTGAGGTCCGTCCGAAACAGATGGTATGTCATGAGATTCTGATCTGAGCCGATGCGCATCGGAGGTGATATAGTCAGTCACTATGGAATGAGGCATTTATGAGTAATTGGTCAATATGAGAGAGGTGAAGCGTACTTAGACATTCCGCTGGAAGTCTGCTTCGATAGAGATGTGTTTGATGCTGTCGAGAGAAAGGCTGCATACGCAGACATGTCGTATTTGTGGAGTGGGACTCGACATCGTGCGATTGAGTTAGTGTTTACACGTATGAAAATTCAATCAGATTGGCCTGGACGCCTTGCAGTACGCCGCAAGAATTATCCTCCGGTAACATGCCATTAGGATCTGGGAGACTAGAGAAGCTTGTCTTGCTACTTGCACATTTCAAACGCCGTTGAATGTGTCTTAGGCCTGCGTGACGCATGACATGAGAGCATGAACCAACGACTACGACACAATACATCAAATGCACTCACTAGCACCTCGTTTGTCTGCACCTCTCTGTCACAAAAATGAAATGATAGTCCCGCCGTGCGTAAGCCCTTCACCACCGCCTCGCTCAATTTCAATTCCAGTCTACCCATTGAAACGGGGACTCGGATAGCAGCGCCCACCATGACCACCCTACTACCATACCTGGCCATATGTTTCCACCGCATATACCGCGTGTGCCAATGGCCCATGGTTCATGAGACTCGTTAACCCCTCTCGAGCCCGTCTCATATTGCTCGCACTCGGACCTTGATGCATATTACCAGCAGAGGAGGAGGAGGAGGAGGAGGAGGAGGAGGGTCAACTTGGCCCCAATCACCGCACCGTTGAGGAATAACTTAGCTGAGGACTGCTGAGGATGGATTTGTCCGAGTCGAACGGGTGCGAGATACCCGGAGATGACGTAAGCGAGCAATACAGCTAACTAACCCCGCTGCAGCGGCGCTGCTGTAGTACTGTTGCTTCCGCTCATCGACGTTTGTCTTTCTCCCGTCTACCGTTACTCCACTAGTACTATCGGGCAACACCTCGAGAGTGCACCCCTCAGGATCTCACAGAACTCGAGTCTCTTCAGCTTACACAGTAGACATCCGAGCCGTCAGAAACTTCAGGCCGCATCAGGCAACTTAGTATCAGCTCGCGGATATGGGCTTGCTTGAGCTCGATGATGATTCCCTAGGCATCATTGTCTCCTTTCTTTCACAGCTGGACGCACTGCGGCTATCCCTGTCTTTCCGGCGGATTCATCCTTTCGCGAAGAAACAGGCGCTATCGCGCATTGTCATCAAGAGCCCTGGCCAATTGAATCGGGTTTGTCGCTACCTCCTTCTGGACGTTCCAGGTCGTCTGCTCTTCGTACGGTCCCTCACGGTGCACAGGAGCGCATTTGGCCAGTTCTGGCTCAGGAAAAGAGACAATTTTGATGCCGATCCGAGTCTCCTCACGGAAGTGCTCAGGCAGGGAGATCAACTCAGGAGCTTGAGGCTCGAATTGTTCAGCACGGTGCACGCTGCAGAGCCACGGGTTGCATCCGCGATATGCGCTCTCCGACCACATCAGCATCTAGACTTATACTTGGATGATATCTCCAACGACACAATCGACATGTTGACCCAGACAACTTTTATTCCTCGGCAGCTCTGCTTATTCAACTGCAACCCCGCAGACGTCCCCGAGATGTCTGCCCTTCTACGTGCGCCACTCCTACGCCAAGTTCGATGTCTCCATATCCACGGGTTGCGGATAACAGATGACGACTCTGCGAGCCATCGCGGATGTGCCCCAGTCCAGTGCACGAGCGTGGAGGAGCTCTGGGTGGGGCGCTGTTATGTGTCCATGGCAACACTTACTACAAGCTTCCCCAACGTGAAGTCGCTACTCCTTCGCACAAGGCGTCCCGCTCAGGCTCTCGAGAGCGCTGGGCCGGATTTCTTCTACGACGTTCCCTGTTCCCCTCCTTCCGGCGATCTCGATCTCTCTGAATGGCGAGAAGAAAATTACAACCATGGCTTGAAGGGGTCCGAAACGGCGTGCTGGGAACAGCTGGACACCCTGCGTTGTGATCGAGGTGGTAGTGTTGGCGACCTCATACGATGGAATGCCACAACGAAGGTGCGCTGGCTGATCCTCGAGCCGGGGCCAAATCCGTTTGCGTGGAGGACCCTCTCTGCCGTGCGCCGTATGCAGCCCGTCGTGCTCTCACTCGAGTGTCTCTCACCACCGTTCTCCCGCCTGTTCTGGACGCACCTCGCGAAGGCGGCTCCGCGCATACGCTACCTCGATATTACACTTGAGGTGCAAGACACCGCTGCGCAACCGTTATCGACATGGGCCGTGCGTAGTATGCAATCTCTCTCACTCTTCTTTAGCTAATGGAAGGCGACTCTGCTAGCATAGCGCGGTCGGGGCCCTATCTCAACTTCCCCTCGTCGCTCTACGCATCTGCCGCGTCGGCGAGACCGTCATGCACAATCTCGACGAGAAACGTGCGCCGCGCCGCCCGTTGTGGCAAATTTCTGCCCACACCTGCGCATCGTATGTGGTCGATCAAATACCCACACTGCGTGTGCTCTCCATCGGGGAGGGTGTGCGCCTATTTGGCCCTGGGCCCCTATCTCGGTACCGCTTTTGCGGTGCAGCGCTGTGGTGGCGCATCGTGCTCAACGACGAAGCCCACGGATCGGAAGAAGTTGCTTATGCGGCTGGTGAGAGTGAAAGTAATGAAGGCGGGAAAGTGGGCGATGGAGGCGTGGACGACGCCGAAAAGGTGGAGGATCCTGGTTGTTGCGACGGCGAGGGCAAACACGCAGATCTAGATGCGTCGGGTTCAAATACGGGGTACGGTGTTCAAGAATACCGGACGTCCGACGAAAGCAAATTGAATGATTCATTCAATCGAATGATAGGGTCAAACGCATCCCGGCGGATGATCCCAATTACACGAGACTTTGGGGAGTACATTCGCGGATATATGGAGTCGCCCAGATTTACAGACTCATCCCCCTTCGATGGTGAGTATCATAGGCGAGTGGCGCTGGTGCTTGCTGAGACGATGCTTCCAGATGAGTTGCTGAAGCAACTTGAGCGAGTTGTAGTGCCTAGAGAGACCGCAACTGCCAGTGAACCGTAATCTCGACAACCACATGACAGTTCATGACTTCTCCATAGGGCCTCCTAGATCTACAATACAACTTGTAGCTTGCACGATGCCCATTCAATCACCATTACCTCTCTGCCCTTAAGCATCCTACTCGTCTCCTGGTCCAAGTACCGACAGCGGCGGGACAACCTCCACCCAATACCTGGTTGCTGCCTCAGCATACATCCACTCTGTCGCAATCAGTGCGGGCTCACCCGTCAGGATCCAAAATGAATGCAATGTCCTTCATCTTCCCGTCCGTCAATTTCTTCTTGAACGGAACACCGAGCTTCTCGAAGCGCTCGCACGCGGCAGCGACGTTGGGTACGGTGATTGCGATGTGTCCGAAGCCTTTGCCAGGCTCGCTGTTGCCCGAGGCATACCCGGAGAAGCTAGTATCTGACTCGGTTCCGTGGTTGTGCGTGAGTTCGAGAACGCCTGCGGGCTCAAAGGTGAGTGGGAAGGAGGATGAGGACAGAACGAGAAGACAGACCTTCGCGATTAAAACGCGAATCCTTGAGTTCCTTCGCAGATAGGGTCCCACCAGAATGATCATACGCGAGGAAGTATAGGGTGAATGACTCAAAAGAATACTCTGATTATCGACGATGTGGTGAGCACCTCCGACTCGACGCGATGAATGACTTACGGGAGAGAAGAGTCATGCCCAACACCTAGTAGATTGCAAAGTATCAACGTACATATCACACGCGAATGGCGCACATCCACACGCGAACGCACCTCGGTGTAGAACCTGATTGACTTCTCAGGGTCCTTGACTCGGACCATGGAATGGTTAAGCTACAACGCACGTAGTCACATCAGAGGTTGCAACGGCGTTGGGCAGCGAGCAACGTACCTGGAATCCAGCGGTTTCTGCGTTCGGCATGCTGGTAGTGCCTGAGAGGTAGAAGAGTGGAGAAGGGAGCAAGAATGCCTCGATATCCCATGGCTGGCTTAAATCGAGGGATCCTCGCGGCGGAACGTATAACCTCGAGTTAATAGTCGATGATGTAATGCCACCGCGTCGATTTTGACTAGATCTTGCCTGATCGGGAGTTACATAATAACGTCGATCCGACTTTAGTTTCCGTGATTCGCCGACGTGAGCACTTCCATGACTTACAAAAGGGCTACTTGGTACTTGCTGTGATCAGTATTCTCCGTCGATTCAAGTTGGCAACATACGCTGGTCCATGTACATGGTCACATGGTCATAGTCATGGACTGTCGGTGGGACCCGCGGTGTTCTCCCTCCATTGAGCCCGTCCAGCTCGTGTTGAACGCCACAATTGATATCAGTTCTCCAAGATGAGCGGCTTCGCTAGTAGCACCATCTTCATGACCCACAGGGTCTTGTTTCTCAATAGTTGTAGCACGTGTTCACGAGAGGAAATCTTTCGGCAGCGGTGCGCTCACAAGCTCGCGATGATGATTAGGACCGCTTACTACTGCGCAATAGATGTTTCAAAGTTCAGGCCGAGAAGAGACAACCGATGGTCCTCCCGCGACAGTGGTACGGCAAGACTGCTAGTGAGTAAAGATCCGAGCTAGTCGGTGCGCGTCATCCCGTCACCATGACAGCAGCTGCTCAAGAGGCCAGCCGGAGCGACGGTTAGGTTGCTTCGAACCGTGAAAGACGGGGCCCAGCCCAGGTGAGCTACCAACATACCCTTGCCCAACGAGCTTTGAAGAGGCACTTGCGTGTGATAAACTGCAGCTATTTCGAAGCGGGCCGGCTGCAGTTGCTTATTCACAGCTCCGGAGCCTGCGCAGGCAGTGTTGACATAGAACATACGGGACATTGAGGCCACTCTGCGCCACCTGGTCCAGTACCACAGCGAGCACTTCGCTACCCCTCTGTGCAGCACTCTGTCTGCCATGACATAGCTATGGACTGCACACTGCTCCTAACGGTGACTCCGCGGGCCATGAGACCTTCGAGGCGACCCGAGCCTAGAGGAGATCGACACAACTGCACACCCGGATGGTAGTAACCTACAAGACCTAGACGCAAGCCGTGCAGAGTGCGTTCAGATGAGTTCCAGAGCTTCGGCGAGTTTTCCATCCGGTAAGCCGGTGTACTTTCATGTCATCGTCGTCGCTAACACATATCGATTATTGTACGGCACTCAGGGTTCTATGGCGCTCAAATGTCATAAATGAACTTCGCAGGTAAGTTCGACGCCACTCTTTAACTTGCGCACGAATATCAGTGACCGCAATTGCTAAGCTTCAAGTGGTGAAAACTATGTGGTTGTACCGTACCGTTGCTACCGAGCACGGTGATGCGACAATGCGATCGCTGTGCGCCGTCAGTAAAGCTTACACCGCTCATTATTAGAGCGATGCATCGGATCAAAACGCAGGACATACCGGCGGCGTGTGACCCTTTGGCGCGTCTACAACTCGTCATTTCGTGAGTAGGTACGCATCTCCAATTCTGTACTTGCGGGTTCCATTGCTCTAGAAGCTGACTTCCAACCGTGCAGTTTTACAGTGTCTCGAAGGGTGGTACTGCACCAGGACTTGATGAGGCTACTTGCCTCCGTGTCCTTACGCCAGGCCTGCCACATGGTGGGGGTCCAGTGCCCCTGTTGTTCCAGGGTCCTCAGCTGGCTGGAGCATGGCGTTGTCCGGATCTTTATTCCCTTTCCGTGCGCTCAACATGGCTCGGATGCTCACTACAATACCGTGAGCATAGCAGATTGGAAGGCCACTTATGAAGACGACATACGGCGAACGAGACATGCACGGATGCGCGTTTATGTACAGACTCTCAAGTATGTTAAAAAGCACGACGAGGCCCGTTGACGACCTTACTTGTTCGACCTTCGTTTTTCAAGTAGCCAAGCGTTGAGCACGAAAACGTACGCTAAGGCCGCGTCTCATCCACGTTTGCTGACTTCTTACCTCCGTATGTACAGTGCCGTCATGGATATGTTGCGGAACTATTATTTGTTGTCCGCGTTCGGTATGCTTCGTCCGCCCTAACGCGCCATATTGCAAATCTGACATCCACTTCCTACAGCCGTATACTTCTTCGATCATTGCCTCGTCTTCGATCGTGAGATCCGTTTCATTTGGCGCCGCAAGTTCTGCCTCGCTTCCACACTTTATCTCCTCTTGCATACCGCCACGCTCTCTTATTTCATGCTTACCATTTACAAGGGCCTTGCGATGCTATCATGTAACGTAGGTTGTGATTCTTCGCGTCATACGAGATTGTAGACTCACTTCGGGTTTGTCAAGGTGTACTTATCAATCCATGCGGCAGGTACATCACGCGTACTGACTGCCACGACAGGGCCTACTACCAAGAGATTTTCCTACTGGTGAACAACATGGTGCTCGGTGTACTGGTCGCCGGTGAGTACGTCTCTTGTACAGTTCGTCACAGGCAATAACTCTCAGGCCGATGGCACAGTGATATCCTCGTTGCGAGTGTATGCCTTGAATCCCAACGACTTTCTAATCCCATCGGCTGTCTTTGTCTTGTCTTTCGTGCTCATAGCCTCTGATACAGTGAGCCTCTCCTCCGCATAATCAGATCTGAACGGTGCTGACACGACGCTGCTACAGCTCTACGCCATCGGTGCGGTAGCAGTATTAAGTCGTTGCGAGTATGTCACTGGGGAGACGACATTTTCGTCACCGCAATACCTAATGTAAGTCCTCTTCGTCTGTCGTGCGCGATGTACCGTTCAAAGTCAAAAATCTCTCGCAGAGGTCTGTCACTTATCCGGCCTTGTCAACCATCGCGGGTCCTTGATCGTCACTGTCCGATTAGTTTACACCCTGGGAGAGGCCGCCCTCATAGCCGCGGATGTGATAGTCCTCACCGTCACATGGTACAAGACCTACGCTACGGTACAGCTTGCGTACACAACCGGCATATCAACCCCGTTCTCCGCGGTGATGCTACGTGATGGTTGGTCTTATCTGCACGAATGTTGTCCCGCATCAGCTCACAGTGACGCATCTTAGGTTGTATCTATGCCGTGTAAGGCCCTGCGTAACGTTCCGCATTTATCATGTCGGTTGACTCGCCCGCCCGTCCCAGAACAATCACCATAATCAATATACTCACCATTGTGTTCAAATTCACTGAGGTCCGTCTATGCTCTGTGGTGATCCGCATAGTCACAGCCTGATTATGCGTGACAGGTTGTCGATCCCTGGGTTCACTTCAGAGTATCGTTCGTGCAGCTACATTTCCCTGGCTCGCTTTCCCAATCTAATCGATGTTTACTAACAGGCTATCGACCATCCTGAACGCTAGATTTTTCCTCAACTTACGCCATGCCTCTACCGTCCCTGAAAATCACTTCTCGCTTCAACTCGTGGACCCGCTACAAGAGGGGAACATCCAATCAATCCTCGGACCATTCGCAGGTCTCCTGGCATTGCTCGGGGGCATGGACGAGCGGCATCGTGTAGAGAAAGACGACGAGAACGACGAAGGCCGGGTTGGCAGCCCTGTCGGAAGAGAGCAATGCTGATGACTCACAATCGGAAACTCCAGGGTAGCGCGTAAGACCCGTTCGGGTAGCACATTCCTACTGTGTCGTTCGTAGGGGTGTAATTGTGGACCGGCGATATTTCAGGATTCTGAGAACGATCCTCGAGGATAACTGTATTCGTTCTTCGTAACTCATTTGTGAGCGATATGCTTGTATGGCTGTGGCGGAGGGCACATGATTGCGCCATCCCACACGATATAAGTAGGTATCCGAGCCACGTCTGTGATGTGCTCGTCAAAGGAGATCCATAGACAGACTCATGACCAACCCCGGCACTGACATCTGGTGTAAGTACCTCGGTGCGGACCTACAACGATATTGCACCTACCGCAATATTGCCTCTAGATCTCGCACACGTAGCGGCCTGGTTCACTTGTAAGTGGAGAGCATGTGGCATATGGACGCAAGACGTTAACTACCGCTTCGATTGACTCATCTGACACTTGCCCTGGCTGATTATCTTGACCGTCAAGCCCCGTCAAGACTGCCAGTGCTGAGATCGCACTTGTGTGGGAGAGTGCTGGGCCATCGGAAGGGGAGAATTTGGGTGTTTCGTTGCGCATGAGTTAATATCTGTTCTAATGCTCTTGTATGGCTGGGAAAACCATGGGTATTTTTTGTGTGGGACCAAGGAACGGCGAGAACGGACGCAAGCCATGACGCGACGCGACGCGCGTGATGTGGCAAACACGGCCACACAGACGCGCCTCGGGCGTGTTGAAGTGCCCACGTGAGCGCCGTTATCACTTTCTCTTCCACCATCTCCCTCGCCTCCTTGAATCTTCTTTCCCTTCACACTCGTCTCCTCCGCCCCTCAGCCTCTCCCCCGTCCGCCGTTCATGTCCCCACACTCGCCGCCGTTGTACGCGGCGAGCCCATCTCCTCCACGCCCGCGCGTCGTACCCATCAAGTTCCGCCGCAAAAGTCTTAACGCATCGGAGGTCGACCTCGACGAGGCCCGCCTGTCCTTCTACCCAGCGCCGGCCCACTCTCCACCTAGCGCGTATGCGTCCTCGCCGCCTCTCAGCGCCTACGGATCCTCCGCATACCACGCATCCTATTCCTCGGCGTCGTCGTCACCTATCGCCTCGTCCCTCGCACTTGGCAGTATGCCCAGCTCCCCTGTAGGGCGGCCGCATATACGCTACGAATCGAGCCCTATACGCGATCCCAGTCACTATCCAATCAGGAATCCGTTCCCTGGTGAAGAATTTCGGCGGTATAGTTCATCTCACGAAAGCCTTCCGGGACTGGATAGCTATCACCTTGGAATCAGTGGCAAGCCAAAGCCTCCTGCCTCGCTTGCGGCCACTGGACTCTATTCGCGTGCCTATTCGTACGCGTATTCGTCGCCTAGCGAGGTCTCCGAGGACCCGCCACTCACATCAGACTTCGAGATGGGGGCTGTGGACCATGGTGAGTCTTCGTATACGTTCATAGCTTCCGCATATATGCGACTACGGATGGGACTTCCTGCTGGATGCCACCAAGGGCTGGTCAGACCTCGCGGTAGGTCTGGCGTTAGCTCTGGCGTCTGTCCAGCGAGATCCGTCTTCGCCCTCTCACGTCGATGTGCCTTCACCGATCGGATGTGTGCCTCGGTGTAGCATGTTCAAGATCGACGGGGCTTGCGCTGCGGTGAGCGCAAGCACGTATGCAACTATGCGGCCATCGTTGCCAGGGCTGAGCAGGATCAGTCGTCTCATTAAATATGCAGGCCCGATGGCGTACGTCTACGTGCATCTCGCCCCGTCCAGTTCCTCACGTGTCCACACCCGAGTCATACGATTGGCCACAACGCCAACACCTTCCTACTATCGAGCCGCTTATCGCACTTCTGAACATCAGACAGTGCTTTGTGCTCGGGTGTCCTGCAGCTCGTGTGGTTCGTGAGATGAAGTTGAGGTGTGCAGGGAACTGTCATTTCGGCGCCGCAGGAAGTGGCTACTGGTGGGCGTTCCGGTCTCTCGGTGCTATGATTGGGTTCGTGCTGCTCGTGTCTGCGGTGGGGGGTGCCCTCCCGCTATCTCAAATCCGAACTGCCAGCTGTATGCGCCCCGCCTGCATCGAAGCTCAGAGAGTTCACCTTATTCTCACTGCCCCAGTGCTACGACCCAGTTCAGTTCGCCGAGGTAGCCTCGCCTCAGCCAAGACCCGAGACGCTGTGGTGTCTGCATCACATCTGCCTAAGCTCTGCGCATGATAAGCCGAAACACTGACTGATCTCTATTCTCCAGATCCTGTTGACGATTCGGAAGAAGACGCCGACATAGACGTGGACTTTATGACCCTCCCCCGCCGCATCTCGTTTTCCACGTCCTGCGAGCGTGACAAGCCTTTCAACGCCTCGCGCCCGATGCTCGCAACTCGAACGGCGCGCAGCTGCCCGCCCGTCAACGATCTACTGAATCCGCTGCCTTCGTGTTCGTCCCGCTCTTCCTCCGAGGCTGAGCCGCCGTCGCGTTTCTCCATTGCATCTTTGTTGTCTCCGTCGCCTTGTGACCTTCCCCCGTCCTCGCTTTTTCCCTCGTCTTCAGCGTATGCGGGTGCATTGTCCGTCTCCCCATCTTCCAGCACTGGTGCATCGCGCTATTCAGCCGAGCCGGCTCCCCCCACGAGAGTCAAGCCTTCTTCGTCGCTGTATGCGCTCCTCAATCCGGTCGACGAGCCTTGCCCTTATCCGGCGCCCACGCTCGGTGCCGCTCACACTACTGCCGGAGAGATAGTAGCCTCCGAATCCGAATTCACCAAATCTGAAGTCTTTGACGATGCATTGCCGGAGAGCGAGGTGATGAGTGGAGTAGCTGTTCGGGAAGACGAGGGGCACGAGGTGCGTTTCCTACATTGTGTCGATAAGACGTTGATTGAATGGTGTGTTTGGCTCCCGCTCAGCTTTCTGTGTGTCCTCTGACGGCTTCGTCGCATCTGACATCGACTAGCCCTTCAACGCCCGTGAAGCGCTCTGCCTCGCCTCCGGAACGTGGGTCGTCTCCCCTCAGTCAGCCCTCTTCTCCACAACGCGCTGCCTCTGTGCTACCCCTCCCGTCTACGCCGCTTCGACGTCCTTCGTCTCCTCTTGGTCGCTCTATATCTCCCATTGACCGTCCTTTGTCTCCGCTCGATGACCTCCCGCCGTCTTCGCCGTTCTCATCGCCGATCACCTTCCCCGCACGATCCGTGCGGTCGCTGAAGACCTCGATCTACTTGTTATCTTCACCTCTTTCCTCACCTCTTTCCTCTCCGCGTCTGCCGTCCCCACTCTCAAGTCTACCGTCGTCGCCCCTGCTGCAGGGTCTCGATGCGAGCGACCCGATTCCCGTTGACGACCTCGAGACCAGTAGTGTGCTTGCGTTGGACGACCACGATGCTATGAGCGTGTCGGGGCTCGAGCCATCTAGTGAACGGGCGTCGTCCCCCATACCATCGTGTTCTCGGGCTATCAGCGCTCAGCCGGATGTTCCCGCAGCGTCATCAAAAGCAAGGTCGCAATCGAGGTCCACCCCAGCGCCTTCCGTGGTGGACATGAAGCCCGCCGAGGAAGTTGACAGTGATATCCCTTCCCATGTTGAGCCCGTCGCGGTGGCGTCGACATCTAGTCGACCGAAGCCTCAGCTCAAGTCGAGGTCAAACGCCGCGAAGGGCACTGACAAGCCCGCGAAAGCGAAGTCCACGGATCCTCCCCAACCACCGCGCAAACGACGAAATAATGTCACCAGCGGGCCTGTCAAGAAGCGCCGGAGGGTGATCCTGTCCGATGACGAGTCAGAGGATGAAGAGATGCCTGCGCCGCCACCTACGCGGAGTACTCCAAATTTGCAGCCGCAGGCCAAGGCGCTAAGCAGTGAGAAAGAGAACGAGCATCGCTCTACTGGCGCAGAGAGCGAACGTTCAGTTCATGCGGAACCCAAGAAGCCCGCGGCGAAGAAAAAGCGGAGAGTCAAGGAGGAGGAAGATGAGGATGCCGGAGTCAAGACCGTCACGAAGAAGGCGTCGTCTTCGTCGCTCGCCCGCAAATCGGCTTTCGCCTCGGAGTTGAAGCGCGATGCTAAGACTGACAAACTTGCCGCGAAGGCTGTCGAGCTCGACCCCGCGTCCCTCCCGCTGCCCCTTTCCGAGATGCAGGGCATGCTCATCGAGACACTGGCGACCTCGCGCGCATCGTCGATGCCCCCTTCGTCGCTGTGCACCGCACTGATGTCGAGCCGGCCGGCGCTGAAGGAGTACCAGAGCTGCGAGCACGAGGGCCCGATGGAGAGGAAGGAGTGGATCCGTGTGATCGAGGACGTGCTCGAGGCGGGCTGGGCGTCTAGCGGGGTATTCGAGAAGGTTGAGAACACGGTCAGGGTACGTTCCCCTTACCCGTTCTTCGGCAGTGCGCGCGATGGCTGACGCTGTGTGGATGTGGCAGGACATGGATCACCAGCTCGAGGCGCAGTGGTTCTACGTGCCGGAGAAGGACGAGGACGAGGAGCGCGCGACCCTCATCCGCAGTATGATGCCGCGCCCCGGGAAGCGTAACGAGACGAAGAAGTCGAAGCAGTATTACTGGCGTCCGCTCGGGAAGATATCCAGGTGGGACCCCGAGGACGATCTGTAGGGTTCATGAACGTCGGTGTGTCTGTGTTGTGTCCGTCGGACTATCGCTTGTTGTGTCGCGCACGCGTAAGTTATGTCTTTCGTCGTCGTGCTAATAGTAGTGTAGCGTCGTATCTTTGTTTGTTGTCCGATGGGTTATTCCTCGTTATGTACTCGCGGATGCGAGAAGAAGTGGGCAGTACGAAAGCAGTCACTGAACCCTTTTGCTTTATGTGACCGACATACCACAGTACTAGTCAGTGCTCAGTGGCCGTTGAGTGCACGGTACCGGTACGTCACAATTTGCATGCCATGCTCCGTGGTCGTAGTGCGTGGCAGTTGACAATCGGAGTTGTAGTGGATCTAGAACCTGTGCACTTCAAGTTTGGAAGCAAGAGGCCGACCACGACACACAGTCCCGATATCTCAGTAAGCGCAATAGGGTGGGTGGTTACGCTAGTGGTACTCTGGGTATTGACCATGATGCAAGTGAGTTACTACCGTGCCTTGTGCCCACATCTTTGTCGGATTATCGTAGTTGCTGTGGTGATTACTTGTTTGCCGCAGAGTGCATAAGTACCATGTGTACTATCTGTTCATGGATAGCGTCTTTTCAGACAGCTGATGGTTGGCTGTGGGAACCCAATCATCACGTTGTTCATATTCTGCATAGCTTGAATGATGTGGATGGGACCTAGCCACACGTCCTCGCGCATATATATAGCGGCCCAGCCAAACCCCTGCACCCGTGGCTGGGAGAAGAATGTTCACTTACCAACGATTGATCAGTGCTGTTGTGGCTTTCTTCTCACTTGCCTTGATCTTGTATCTCGACCGCAGTCCTTCCACCAACAACACCAAAGAAGTTGTAGTGCAAAAGGAGGTGGATGGTCATGACGACTTCCCTGTCCTCGCGCCATATGTACAATCAGACGAAGAGTACTCAGACGCCATGCAAAATCGCTCAGCAATAATACAGGAGTATGAGCTAGAAAATGAGTACGTATGTTGATTGCATGCGCCTTACCACCTATATAGTACTCACTCCTCATCACTCAGACCGCCGTTATGGAACCACACGGACACGTTGCGTACGTCATCTCAAAGAAGAGCATGATACTCGTATCGGTATTTATCCGTTCGTTGCAGTGAAAGTCTTCCCTCCCGCTTTCAGGTGCCCACACGAAGTATCACATTTGGGCAAGGTCGCAGTATGCGGCCCTGTCGAACATCTCGCAAAGCGAGACTCGTGCGTTGTGTACTCGCTTGCGCCCTCTGAAGACCTCCATAGTCTACAAGACGCGCTCGCCGCGACTGTCGGATACGGCAAATGCGACGTATACGGCTATGATCTAGCCCGGAAT
>MPVS01000357.1:0-32453 GCA_001931775.1 Fomitopsis pinicola
ATCGATTATGCAAAGCTCTGCCTCGTCTTCGTCGCAAATTCTGCAGACCTTTCCTGCAGTAAGGAAACCGTCTTCGTTCTCCGCCCTCTCCTTACCATCCGTAGCAGGCGAACCCTCAACCTCATTACAGCCGGCAAGCACAGCAGAATCAGACGAATTACCATCAGCAGAATCCAACAACGGTTGCAGCATACGGGCAATACACCTCGCCACCGCCACCCTACCAACACGCAGGGCAGTATGGGAACGGGCGGCCGCGATATGCCAGCGACACTAATCAGCAGGTATGCCCTAATGATCCTAGGCTCGATACACATTTCTTTCGACCGAGCGAAAATCAGTGTGGATGGGCACACATGGAGTCGGGCGGGCGGGTTGACGAACAGGCAGGTGGGTGGACGAGCAGGCGGGCGACTGGACGAGCAGGCGTTCGGGCACAGGGTGCGTCGTCACAGTGCAACGCACAGCAGCGGCGAGCAGGCACCGGGGCTAACGCGCTGCAAGTTTATTCTCTCAACACCTGCTCGTTCCCATCAGCCGACGTCAAGCCCGCTGTGTTGTAGGCCACCTCGCCAGGCTCACGCGCACCCCGTCTTATCATCTGGTCTCGTATGGTATTGTTCTTCTCTGCCACGCTGTACCGTCTTGCAACGTGCGAATACACGCCTTCAGATGCCGGACACAACACTGTCTTTCACCTGTTCCCATCACCCCTGCTCACGGACGGTTCACTACGATTGACTATCCCCCTTCCCGGAAACCATACAGTACCACTCATCCTTTCGCTACCTATCCACCACCCACAGCAGGCCGCAGAGGAGATGATCACCGAGACTGTGGCACTGTCCCTTCTTTCTCCGCCCCCAGCACGAGGGCTTCGGACACTTTCTCCAGCCGATCTCCATGGATCCACCCGTGGTGCGATCCCCGTCGCCGGACGACGACGATCTCCGGTTCCTCGACATCCAGCTCAACCCGACATCGACAAACCTCGAGGTTGACGAGTTCCTGCAGCTGTGCACCCTCGCCGCTAAGCGGGCCACCCAGAGGGCAGAAGCAGAGCTAGGAAAGTGCGTCGCCACCGCCGCCAAGGCGCTGCTACCCGCCTCCCAGGCCACATCCAGCATTGAGTCCGACGTCGACATGGACCTCGTCGACGCGGAAGACATGTTTGACGACGACGCGAAGCAGCTGCGCAAGCACGACCTGCACATTGTGATGGACATGCGTGCGGAGGCGCGGCGCACTCGCGAGCGCGAGAAGCAGTGGAGCAAGGAGGTCGGTGCGCTGCGCGGCGTTGGCAAGGGCACTACGCGTTCGATCGTGCAGCTCGTCACGAACATGGTCCTGCGCCGCCGCGATACGTTCCGACTGCTGGTGAATCGGAAGACGGGCGCGGTGCGCGGCCCATACGTGCGCACCCCCCGCTTGCTTCCTGCGTGTCGTCGGACGATCTGAGTCGCCTCGAACTCGAAGACGCGGATACGGATACGGACATGCATGTGGACGCTGACGCGATGGACGTCCGAGTCGAGTCGCTCTCTGATATGGAATAAGGCTGGTAGTAAAGTATGGTGTGATGTGCAGTGGAGGTATGAAGGGCAAAATAGTGAGGTCTTTACCCCGGTCTGACTGCTCTGAGTAGAGTATCACAATGAATGTATCTTACTACTGCACTGACATCTGCCATGGGTGAGACATTCCCGGTACAAAAGACTATCCATGAGTTGGCTGATGTTCATGAGCTGGCTAATGTCTATGACCGAGTTTTGCTGTACTGCTAGGGTGTTTGTTATGTGGTAGTTATTATCATTGCAATACTGGCAGTGGAGGGGGAAAAGTGATAAATCTGTTCATTAGTTAAATCAGAGTGCTCCCAACAACATGACGATACTCATGAAATGCAGATTATGAGAAGAAAAATATAGTGCCTTGCAAGTGCAAATAACAATTGGGTCACTTTGTCACTGCTCTGCAGAGCACACCAAAGACTGTACAGCACTCTTGAGCTCCTCCTGACTGGCGCTCATTTGCTCTCCCATGAAAAGCGTTTTTCCTGATGAATCTCCTCACGTAGAATTCTACGCAGATATATCGGATTAGAACGGAGATGCAGGGGCCATAGTAACATGGTGGTCATGAAGCTTCGGGATGCAGTGCAAGCGTGGGACAAACATACGGGTGGGAGTCGAACTACCTATCTCCTCCTCCTCCTCCTCCTCCTAAGCGAGTCGTCCACCACCACCTCCTCTCCCCTCTCTCCTCATCGGTGTGACACACACACGCTCAACCTTCCCCAGACATGATCTAGACGTGCTAGTGTCCCAAAATCCGAGTGTTCCCGAGCTCTCAGGCCAAACTGCCAGCCGCACGCCCTCAGTACTATTGCGATGGACGAAGGGCTGCAGCCGGCGTACATCAACATCAGATTCAGCCTACCGAAATACTGGAGGTACGCAGTAATTTGCAGCTTGTCACATAATTGCTGAAACATGTCGAATATAGTGATCGCCTTCCTACATTCCCTCACGAGTTGACCGAGCGAATACTCGATTTCCTCTGGGACGAACCTCTGGACATCGTTCAGTGCCTCTTCGTCTGTCACGCCTGGTACCATGCCGCTTGGCATCATGTCAACGATGTCGGATCCATTAGGAGCAATACCACCCTCTGTTCCCTTGCACACATCCTCGTTGGGAAGCGAATGCCGCGCTATGGCAAGATCATCTTCATGCTGATCCTTTCGGAGAACACCTCGAGCCCGTATGTGCATACCTTCCCTATGCTCATTCCCGGGAGCCTCTGCCCAAATGTGGGCAGTTTACACATCATGAATATCGACTGGGCCGCACAGGTGACCCCCCACCGCGAGTTCTTCACCTACTTGTCGTTCTACGCATCAATCCAGGAGCTCGCGCTGATGCAATGTTGCTTCAGAAGCATCGAGCAGCTGAACAAGCTGGCCGATTCTTTGCCTAGCCTCAATACCCTGCGGCTGCACAGCATTCAACTTGCTTCTGGTTCCGACATCCAGATGGGGCACATTGGCAGTACCAGCCGTGATTCTTCGAGTGCTCGTCGTACCTCTCCGCGCAGACTGCGCCTCAAGGAATTTGAGATTCATGCGGACTCCACTGAAGGCTCGACACCGATGTGCGCGCATCGTGCCCTGCTCTCTTTTGCTGCACCGGGTTCTCCCCTTGTGCGGCTTACCCTCGACGTACGGTACTTTTCCTCATTGCAAGTGCTCGAACACTTTCTAGTCGCGTTCCCAGCTCTCAGCCACCTCTTGCTTGAGCGCGACTCCACCTGGTTCACATCCTCGCATTTACCCGAACCTTCTCCCGGAGCATGCAACGACGGCGCAAGGAAGCAGACGCGTAAGCCTGCGTTACGCGAGATCGTGGTCCGTTATATGCACTCTGCATTGGCGGCGCACCTACTTGTGTGGATTAGCACGATCTGGCCGTGCAACAACGTAGAAGAACTCACGGTAACTATTGAGGATGACCCGTCGTCTGCGCTACAAGCGATCTTCACGCACGTACTGTGCCTTTCCGCCGCAACTCTCAAGAACATCTCCTGGAATTCGCTTACCACAGGTGAGCACTTCTATATTTACGACTCGCTCATGCCAGCTGATGAAGGGCGACCGATCCAAGACTTTGTCCCGCGATACGAACACATTGCAACATTGGAAATACTTGAACTCCGACACACGCTGCATGAAGTTGGCGTGCGCCTCACACTCTCTCAGATCAGTGAAAGGCTCTTCGGTCTACTCGCCCAATGCACTGGGACAGCCCGCTTGCAATTCCTAGATATCCACTATCCATTATCGGCCGACTATGCCTCACTTCTCACCTACCTCCAGCACGTTGAGTCTAGTCACCATGTGCAAGACCCAGGCTTGGTGGCCGAGTTTCACGACTTGCTGACGAAAGGGGTCTTCAACCAGCTTCCAGCCGGTAGTGTGACGTTGACCGTTGCCCTGGATGAGTCTTCAGGGGCGGGCAATGCTCCAACTCTGATCACGTCGATACTGAACATCCTCTTCGCACCGTGGCTCAAATCCGGGGTTATGGGACTATCTGTCAACGAGTCCGCATTCCGTGAATGGGATGGTCTCCCCTTTGTTAGACTATTTTTGCTCAAGTCTCGATAGGAACGATCCAATTATCATATCAGTCTACCGTATGGACCACCCCCTGTTCATTGTCGCTATGGATTCCCTTCTTGCAGCGCAAGCCTTGTACGGCGGGGTCATATTCGCTGACTATCGCGCGGATGTCCAGTGCGGAGGCAGGTACTTGTAGTATGACGACTCGTAGGAAATTTCTGTCAGTGTGGTAGTGGACGTACAATCGCCTGGGTCACACGTCAGACCCAAAGCGTCTGCACTCCCATCCGCTCGAAGGAAAGCACAGCTCGACGAGATCATCGTGCATACCACCCGTGCGCGGAACATGTCCGGCTCTGGGTACGCTAACTGTTTGCATCACACACAACGTCCTGCGTGTCCGCATAATGATAAACCGGCTACAGCGGTGTCTCTTCGTGCACACGGAACGCATTCGGGTCCGAACTCACGTATAAAGCTCGCCCGCGACGGGATCATCAGCCTCGCGAGCGCGAAGCAGCTCGCGGGCGCGTCCGAGGCCATGATGTCGTAGCCGTAGCCTGCCGTCGCGGCCTCCTGGAAGTGCGTGATACCGGCATCGCGCGCAGCCGCGTGTTGAAGCAGTAACGTATGCAGGAGTGCCGCCCGCTGCTCAAATCTGGCACTGGAAGCGCTGGGGCACGATGCAGACAGCGTCGCTGGCATAAGCGGAGGTGCACAGGAACCTGCACCGTTTCTATGAACGGCGACATTGATATGCGGGGGAAGGACAGACGTAGTGCACGCTATAGGAACCGTCTAGACAGGTGCAGCTGAGGTCCGGGTGGGTGCGTTGGCAGGGGCCGTCAACAGGAGCGTCGAGGACTGGCGGGGCGAGTTCGGGAGCCAGAGAGGGGCATATACCGCTCCCTGCTGCTATAAATCATGGGTGATCTACCGACTGCATCGCACACAGGCCATACATACCTCCTGAATGCTCGAGGAATTGCTCTGTCGTGGTGATGCCGTACGGCCCAACCGCGGTGCCCTCGTCGCTGCTACTATTTGCCCGCGTTGATCGGGAGGCGGACCTAAGTACTCGCCCGCACCGAGCCGGGAGCTCGCAACATGCGCGACAGAGTCACCGTCGAGCACGAGTAGCTACGCGGGCGCGTTCCTAGTGCCGATTGCCATGGCGGCGTAATTCACATTGTCGACTAGTGCTTGGGGGGGTACATCATCATAGTCGCGGCCCGGGGTGTACTGCGCGCGCGTTGGGATGAATGGGGTGGTCGGACTCCATGACCGCCCCCTCGGAAAAGCCTGTCATTGTATCTGCTGTATGCGACGAGGTAGTTGGTATGCAAAGCATGTTGTTGGTGGGACGAACAGTGTCTGGGCAGTCTGGTAGTGCTTACCGCGCGGTCGTTATCGTCTTCTCTACTCGATTACCCGTTCTTCGTCGCTCCTCTTGTGTGCGCAGGTCTCTAGTACTTTGAGATCGTGCGTCTGTCCTGCATTTCGTTTGTCCCCGTAACTCCAGATCGCTGTCCCCGGTGGGGCGATGTTGAGGCGCTTCACACAACCTCGAAGGGAAAGGGGTCACATATGTTGGAGTATAACTTCACGGGAGAGAAGGGCGAGCTTTGTCGATGTTTGAGTCTCGCGAGTGACAGCAGGAGACAGCAGCTTAGGCGCCTGTTGCCACAGGAGGAGGAGGAGGCTAGATAGGTACTAAGGTAGTTCGACTGGCGCGACTACACTTACATGACTCACGCCGCCTGCCCTCCTGCCTCGCGCCTCTCTCAGGCTCAAACACTCGAGTCGCCCACTATAGTCGTGGTAAGAAAGCTGGTCAGGCGGACACAAGGTGAGCTGCAACAATCGGCCAAATTTCACTGTTCCGCTGGACCCAGTGCAACGTCAACCGTTGGTCTCTCAATCCCATCTTACTGGCCATATATCTTCGCCGGCGACCCTCTGCTCACAAAGCGTAAACGACGAGCATTCCAGTTTCCATTTCGACGCCACTGTTGAGGTTCGGGTGAGCCTGACGCGCCGCCGCGGCCATCGAAGCGGTCTGCGTATATGCATGTGTTGCAAATCACGATTGACAAAGGAGACCCCTGCCTGTCGACAAAACCTCGTTGAAGGCTCAATATGTCAATCAGTCTGGATGCCTCTCGGCCAGCGACCAGTGTGTAGGCATGCCCACCTGACTCGGTTGTCCAGGGACGCCCGCGGGTCCCCGCGATGCGGTTCAAGCCCAGCAACGAACTGAACGAGAAGGGGGCATCATAGAACGCGCCCCCGCCCCCACCTCCACCCCTGCATCTTGCGTCTTCTTTCCTACTACCTGCTGCTTTTTTTCCGCTTCTGCCTCGAGCCGACTCTTACATATGGCGTGGATGAAAGGTCCAATGTGTACATAGGTAAGCATCCTTGTGCTGTATGTTTTGGGCCAGAGGACCGCAGCATACATGCATGTCAATCCTCTCAAATTGAACTTCTACAGATGCCTCGTTGCGTACCACTGCGTACTCAGTCAATCCTCATAACCGATGCGGTAGAACCACGAATAAATGTCGGCTGCAGTGTTACCCTGAGGCGATCTTCGTCAACGACATCCTCCATCGCAACCCATTCGTACGACCTCAAATGCCGTCAATAGCCATTCGGCTATCGGGTCGGGGCCTTGTTAACAAGGACAATTCTGCGAGCCTCACATGCGCATCTGGCGGCCCGGCAGGTGGGCTCTCTACGTTGCTCCAATTGCTCCCCCGCGTCTCGTGCACCCGCGACTGGTGGCCTCTGCTTCCCTTTACACCGCCCGTACCTTGTACATTGGTTGCCAGACGTAACGCCTGCCTACCTATCAGGGCGATCATCTACAGCAACCGGTTGGCTGCACGCTCCAGCCATCGAGACTCGAGGGTGATACGTACGTAACGCCGACGAGTCCACTCACCTAGACTCACCTTAGCGCATCCAGTGAAGTTATGTCCGCCCTTCACTGTGCGGATCAGATCTGCGCAGGCTTCTTTCGATTTTCAACCTTGCAGTCGTCTCCCTATTGACGAACGCGTGGAGACCACGGCTGTCCTTGCTCTGATCAGCCGTGTATTGCACCAACAACCGCGCGTGCAAACGGTCCGCGCATTCCGCCCTCTTTCTTTTGCAAGTTCGCAGGGCCGACGGGACGCTGCCTCCGCCTGACGCCGGAACGCCTCATCGTCGCACAACCGGTTGGATGCTGGAGCGAGGCCCTCATATTCACCAGTTGCCAGTTACCCAGCGCCTTGGGACATTGCGTGCCGGATAGTAGGCTCGCCCGCTGAGAGTGCGGCGCACATACCCGCGCCATATGGTCAACGCGCGCCCACCGATCGGCAAGACACGCATGCACGCGCGCGTCCTATGGCGTGTTCATCCGATCGGTGAGTAGACCCAGGGACTGATGTTTGACGGGACGACGGCTCCTGCAATGTGCTCGAGAATGACAGGTCGCGCATGGAGGAGGAGGAACAGGAAACGAACCCGAGCGCGTTCTACCCTGACACGGGCCCGTGCGCCTGCGACCCCGTACTGCTGTGCACGGGGGAACACACGCAGGTCGTGCCGTGGCCCGTGGGGTTCCCCGCGCGACCCCGCAATGCGAATCCGCGGGCGGTCAAGAATAGCAGCGGGGTAGGCTTCGTGTGGTAGCGATCGGACGGGGTCTGTTCCCAAACGCCCGTGGTCCGATCTTCGTTCTTGTGGTGGGGCCAGTACGGGAGCTCCGCAGCGGCGTACGAGGAGGAGCTGCGAGCATCGGGGCACGGGGCGTTCAACGCCTTCAGTTCGTCGACGCTCAGCGCTGTGTGCCTGAGGAGCTCAGCACCCTTTTCGCATCGCCGTCACGATGGCGAAACTGCTCGCACGCCGGGCCATATGCCTCAAGCATGCGGCGGAAGAAGGTTCAATCAAGTCTTCCACGGTTGGTTCTGTGCTTTCGTCACTCGTACTTCTGACGAACGCCGCTGCTCGCGGACGGCCGACACCACGGACATGCCGTGTCAACTCGTCGCCGCTGTGGGTACATGTCGCAGCCAGTGTCAGCCCCGGACAAGCCCCGGATCGAGTCTGGAGAAAACATCAGGACTGGGCGCTTGTTTGCGCCTTCCAGGATGGCGAGAGAAATCCGGATCTTAGGCTCGCCGCTGGCGTCTGGCCTGAGAGTCATTCCGGCTTGCTGCGGCCGACGAAGCCGGGGATGGAAACATTCGGTGCCATGATGTTCGCGCCACACACGCGGGTGTGTCTGAAGAGGCTCGAGAGGTAAGGATGTCTACCAAATATGAAAGTGGGCTGACTGCTGGGATATCGTAGCGTGGTGCCGCCACCGAGGTTCGAGCAGTGTCAAGGAGAAACGAGACAAGGGGAAGATCCACGTGACGTGTGGCGGATGACGGAGACGGACCGATGATCTTAGCTAAGTCCGTCCGTCGACGGTCCTGTCGTTGGAGCATACGGCGATACTCAACGCTTGCCACGATCAGCGACTTTCGCCCGTCGGCCCGCATCTGCGAAGGATGCCTCGACAGATCATATCAGCCGCCACGGCCCCCGCTTTCTCCGATTTCTCAGGTCGTTTTACACCGACCGCGAAGGAGAGGCTGAATATGCTTGACGGAGGGAGAGCGTAAGGATGGGTGCTCTTTGCGCCGGGAGCGGAAGCGGGCTAGGCTGTGCGCAGGGCGGGCGGCGACGAGGCGAGCGGAGGAGGTGGGTGGTCGCCACCGAGCTAGGTTAAGATCGGGAGAAGGACAAGCATCCGAATGGCCGAGCGGCTTCACCTGTTTGTAACGGACGCGGGCGCTGGGCGAAGAGCGAAGAAGTGAGTGTAGTGATGATGTCACGATGTTCTGTGACCACTCCATGCCGGCTGATTACTGAGTATTGACAGGCGAGCTGAGCCTGCCGGCTCGTTCTTCCTCCTCCCTCGTTAGGAGTACCCTGTAAATCCATTTCCTCAACCGTCTCGCTATATAGGGCCCCACTTCTCGACCCACTTCACGACCCTTCGGACGACCCACGCGACCTTTTTACCTCCTGCAGTCTAGTCTGGCGCAAGCGACATGGCCGTCCTCCTCCACGTGTACGTCCTCCCGCTGCCCGTCCCTCAACTGCTGTCGCTGACATTACTGCATGCAGTCAAGGCCTACCCATCGGCTACATGGCCATTGCCCTGGCCGTGATTGCGTCAATGGGAGGCTTCATCTTCGGTTACGACACCGGCCAAATATCTGATATCCTTATCATGCCCGATTTCCTCCTTCGTTTTGGCAAATGTTCCATCCCCGGCGACGCTAGCACATGTTCCTTCACCACTGTTCGCGAAGGTCTCATCGTCGCTCTCCTCTCCATCGGAACCTTTGTAGGCTCTCTGTTAGGTGCACCGTGAGTGCTCCGTTTCCTTCGCGACAACTGCGTTACTGACCACCCACACAGGACCGCTGACGCTCTTGGTCGTCGGTATGCCATGGTCTCAGAATGTCTCGTCTTTTGCGTCGGCGTCATCATCCAAATCACCTCCAAGCACGTCTGGCAGCAGTTCGCCATGGGGCGTTTTGTTTCCGGCATCGGTATCGGTGCTTTGTCTGCTGCCGTACCCATGTACCAAGCAGAGGCTGCACCAAGTCAAATCCGTGGCACGCTCACCGCCACATACCAGTTGTTCATCACCTTCGGTATCCTCGTCGCTTGTGAGTATGACCAATACCCGTCAATGCGCGCATCATAATATTGACGTTTCTGGACAGATTGTATCTCCATTGGCACGCGTGAGATCGGCGGCGCAGGCTCTTGGCGGACAGTCGTCGGCATCTCCTTTGTGTGGCCCGCCATCCTTTCAATCGGTATCTTGTTCATGCCCGAGTCACCTCGTTGGCTCACCAGTCGTGGGCGTTACGACGAGGCGCTCTTGTCTCTCGCGTCTGGACGTGGTGTTCCGCGCTCGGAGGCGGCGGATCACTTCATCCTTAATCGCGAGATGGAGGAGATGCGGGAGGCTATCGAATACGAGAAGTCGGTGCAGAGCGGTTGGTTGGACTGCTTCTCGTTCGAGCGCAAGCAACTCTACAGAACGCTTCTGGTTTCGGCGTTGCAGATGTTCCAGCAACTGACGGGTGCCAACTACTTCTTCTACGTGAGTCATCCGCGATGCAATATCTGTGTCGCCTCGGTACTGACAGCTCTTCCATTCAGTACGGTGCAACGGTGTTCCAGTCTGTCGGTATCCAAGACTCCTTCGTCACCCAGATCATCCTCGGTGCTGTCAATTTTGGATGCACGTTCGGCGGTCTCTATATCATGGAGACTTACGGTCGCCGTATGCCTCTTATTATCGGTGGTATCTGGCAGTCGATATGGCTCTTCGTCTTCGCCGCCGCCGGCACCGCCAAGGACCCGTCCACGGACGAGGGCATCGGCAAGCTCATGATCGTGTCTGCATGCCTGTTCATCCTCGGCTACGCCATGACCTGGGCGCCCGGTATTTGGATTCTTGTCGGCGAGACCTTCCCGACGCGCACCCGGTCAAAGCAGGCCGCCATCGCGACCTCTAGCAACTGGCTTTGGAACTTCCTCATCGCCTTCTTCACGCCGTTCATCACCCGTGCCATCCAGTATCGGTACGGCTTCGTCTTCGCGGCGTGCAATATGACCGGCGCCGTCGTCGTCTACTTCTTCTTGTACGAGTCATCCGATCTTTCCCTCGAGAGTGTCGACATGGTACGTCTTCTCTCGCACAGATCCTGCTCGACTTGTACTTATCCCATTGTCTGCTGCCGTACCCATGTACCAAGCAGAGGCTGCACCAAGTCAAATCCGTGGCACGCTCACCGCCACATACCAGTTGTTCATCACCTTCGGTATCCTCGTCGCTTGTGAGTATGACCAATACCCGTCAATGCGCGCATCATAATATTGACGTTTCTGGACAGATTGTATCTCCATTGGCACGCGTGAGATCGGCGGCGCAGGCTCTTGGCGGACAGTCGTCGGCATCTCCTTTGTGTGGCCCGCCATCCTTTCAATCGGTATCTTGTTCATGCCCGAGTCACCTCGTTGGCTCACCAGTCGTGGGCGTTACGACGAGGCGCTCTTGTCTCTCGCGTCTGGACGTGGTGTTCCGCGCTCGGAGGCGGCGGATCACTTCATCCTTAATCGCGAGATGGAGGAGATGCGGGAGGCTATCGAATACGAGAAGTCGGTGCAGAGCGGTTGGTTGGACTGCTTCTCGTTCGAGCGCAAGCAACTCTACAGAACGCTTCTGGTTTCGGCGTTGCAGATGTTCCAGCAACTGACGGGTGCCAACTACTTCTTCTACGTGAGTCATCCGCGATGCAATATCTGTGTCGCCTCGGTACTGACAGCTCTTCCATTCAGTACGGTGCAACGGTGTTCCAGTCTGTCGGTATCCAAGACTCCTTCGTCACCCAGATCATCCTCGGTGCTGTCAATTTTGGATGCACGTTCGGCGGTCTCTATATCATGGAGACTTACGGTCGCCGTATGCCTCTTATTATCGGTGGTATCTGGCAGTCGATATGGCTCTTCGTCTTCGCCGCCGCCGGCACCGCCAAGGACCCGTCCACGGACGAGGGCATCGGCAAGCTCATGATCGTGTCTGCATGCCTGTTCATCCTCGGCTACGCCATGACCTGGGCGCCCGGTATTTGGATTCTTGTCGGCGAGACCTTCCCGACGCGCACCCGGTCAAAGCAGGCCGCCATCGCGACCTCTAGCAACTGGCTTTGGAACTTCCTCATCGCCTTCTTCACGCCGTTCATCACCCGTGCCATCCAGTATCGGTACGGCTTCGTCTTCGCGGCGTGCAATATGACCGGCGCCGTCGTCGTCTACTTCTTCTTGTACGAGTCATCCGATCTTTCCCTCGAGAGTGTCGACATGGTACGTCTTCTCTCGCACAGATCCTGCTCGACTTGTACTTATCCCGTTTCTATTTTTACAGATGTACGGTGACCCGTACTGCAAGCCCTGGACCTCTGCCAACTGGGCCCCGCCGGGCTTCAGTTCGCGTGCGGACCTCATCGATCAGACGCGTGCCGCGGAGCAGCGCAAGCCGCTCGTGACAGGCGTTGAGGAGGCGAGGATCGAGAAGACCGACCCCGCGATCAACAACACGGCGAACAAGGTATAAGCTGCGTCCGTTGCCCGTTCTTGTGGCGTCGTTGTTGTCGTTCTTGGGTGCCTCGGCGTGCGCTTGGACCCCAGCAAAACCCTCGTTGTCTCGTCATCTAATACGGAACCTTCGCAAACTTATAGCATAATGTGTACTTTTACATCACTGCTGTCTTATCACGTTGTTGTCTTGCATCATTCACGCCATCTACACCTCCATACATGCACGAGATTGTATGTCTCATGTCATCGAAGCATACAGCCACTATGTATACATTTAATGTATCGAGTGCAATGCAATCCAAGATGTGTGCTCCGTCGAGATAGAAAGCTATTGCATCCTTCTCTATCATTAGGTAATTCTGGAGCAGGTTGTTCAAGATCCTCAGCCATGGGTTAGTAGCGTGGTCACGAGTGATCGTTCGTAGAGTGCGCACAATTGCTTCGGCACCAGGAAGATGAGCTGGCAGTAGACTATCAGCAGTAGATATATCCCTGTGTCATCAGAGCTTGCCCTGTTTCCCCATGGAGCAAATCAGCAAATGAATGGGGTGAGGCAGCCTGGACATCACATTGGAAGACCTCGCAAATACTCGACGGTGATGCCTGACGCCTGAGTGCCGGGACCTGCGGCATTGCCGTGAGCACCTCTGCAATCCCGGACGTCTATGTATGCTGAGACTGACAGCAAGAGTTGACAGCCTGAAATCGACGAAACACGGGAACGATCGAGGTACGTACGTGCGCTCCGATAGTTAATTTCGAGGAGGAGTGCGCGCCATCCCCCGGTACCGGTACTGTTTTGGGGTACAGTCGATCGATCGAGAGCAGGCTGGGAAAGACGAGAAGCCTGGGGCAGCATAGCCAGCGAGAGCATATCGGACCGAACGGACTCAACCAGGAGTCAGTATGTAAGGGCGGTGCAATACCGGGTTCATATGCGGGAATAGACGGCGTTGGAGCCACAGTTTCCGAGCAAAGCGTCCGACTCGGAAGTGTCCAGATATGGCGGCGACGATCGTTATTTGAGGAGATGAGTAGTGATATCGATGCCCGCGAGAGTGAAGGCGCCTCTTGTGAGGGGCGGTGAGAATTCATACAGTGGGTCCTCACTCTGTAGCAGAGTTGGGTTGGACACGAGCCGTGCGGGTCCGTTTTGGGGTTCTGGGTACAGAGCCAGCGTGACGATACTGTCGTGCTTGTGTACGTTAAGATGGCCACAGAAGCACTGGTAGGGCTCTGCATATATCAGAATGTGCATATACAGCGGTGTAACGACTCGGAAATGAGGCCAAACGAGCGACGGTTGCTGAGGAAGATGATCGTGCTTCGAACTCTGACTGCGCCGTCGTAAGCATAGAAATACTGCTCGAGTCACGCGAAGTACAGTGCACTGCAATTGTGCGTACTATAATCTGCGTCTTGTGCCGCTATATGATGTCCTGTCGCTAGATCTCGGCCACAACGATTCAACTAGCGTTCAGCTCCAATATTAATGGTGGGTGAAACTGTTACTTACGGCACAGTTGAATTCCCCTCCTTCCGGCGACTTATATTTACTCAGTTTGGAAGAAGTTGTATACGCCGATTCAGTGAGAAGGCATCACTGGTAGAAGATGAACGTTCAAGGAAAGTAGCAACACTTGCCTTCCTGGGAAGCTACGTCGACAGTACGTGGGCGCTTAGGCGAGTGGCTTTCAACTACTTCCCGTCACTGGCAGATTCTCGCGTGTCCCATCGCAAAGCTCGACCTGTACACAGATCGATGGGGAAGTATTGGATTTCCTAACCTCTAAGTCTCGCATCAGCGGAGCACAAGTTGTTCAGTCAATTGGCCAGTGTTGCCTGAACTCTTTGGACTAGACGGAGCTGCCCGTGTCGCTGCCGACGGCTCGGATTATTCTGCAGTGTTCACGAAGCGGTCGTCATTTTCTTTCCAACCAGTGGAAGGATTTTATTAACCCGGTTGCCATGATGGGACCCGGCCCTGATGCGGGATTTCAGTATTGACTGGTGGGTCGCTCTGCAACCTATCTTACATGCTACTGCCTCTGACGCGAGCTTTGCCCGCTCGGAACCTTCGACGAGGGTCCAAGCGGAATTATTGGAGCTGATTAACGAAAATGTGGAAGACAATGCGCGGAAAGACGTCGCTGAGTTCCAACGCCTCACAATGTGCGAGTCAAAGCACTTCTAGCACCTATATAGTAGAGCCACGTTCGAAAGCCAACCGGTGGCCCTCGGAGTGCTCCTGCGCTGATACCCCACACCCTCACGACCCTTCACGACAATTCATGGAGTCCTCAGATGGCATCAACATCGGTCCCTAGTGAGTGCATCAGACTCCGGTTTAGCACTCGCCCTGATGCACACGACGAAGTTTTGGGGCGTTCGTCTTGGGCATATACCTCAACATACTGTTGTACGGCGTAGTCGTCGCGGGCTACTACCACTACGCCCATCATTCGAAAGAGTATGCCCCATCGTGCTATGCTGCTATCTCCGTTGCTGAAGTGACCACAACCAAGCGATACCTTGCTTCTCCGCTCATTCGTAAATCCTTCCGTACCAACTTGTCCCACATACGAAGAAACTCATTCATCCTCCTAGATCCTTTTTCTCTTTGTCGCAGACACACTGCATACCGGCTTGTCCGTCGTGTACGTTTATGACGGCTTGGTGACGCATTTCGGTACGTCTCTTCTCATGCAGTTTGTTACCTCTATTATGAGCTACCATCATTGCAGGCTCAACATATTACCTTGAGAACCCCAAAATAGGTGAGCGTGTAGCCTAAATAATGCTAACGTGATCAACTTTATTGATTGGCATAGCTACTGTGTCGGGTACGTTAATCATGCTGCGCCCTAACAGCGTGTTCCAGGCTCATGTACTGTTTTCTTTCTCACAGTGCCTGCTATCACGGTAAGCCAACATTCATATTCTCGCCCATAGCAGAGGCCTCAACTTGGTCTAGGGCGTCATATCCTGTGCCGTTCATTTCTTCTTCGCCTACCGCGTGAAGGCCATAAGCCATCGGACGTGGCTTTCGGTAATCATCTGCGTGCTGGCTGTTGCATCCACGCGTACGTAGTGGCGCATTCTCCCCAGCATCAGGTATACTTCACAAACGTCCTCTTAGTCTTCGACTTTGCCGGAATTATCGCTATCCGTTGGCCGGGAATGGGAGGGGACAAATCAATGCGGAATCCGGCCGTCAAAGGCTTGCTCTCGAGTTGGCTGATCAGCGGAGTCGTAGCGGATGTCCTTATCGCGGTTTCCCTCGTCTGGCACTTGGTAGGAAAAACACAACACTCCCACCCTTTGATGCGCAGGCTGAAACATGCCTTGCAACGCAGCACCGCCGCAAGTCAGGATTTTCGGACACAGACTCGCTTGTGAACAGGATCATACTGTGTATGTTTTACATGCGCTTCCAGAACGCACGGCACTAATGCTGGGGCTTGCGGACGCAGTGACGGTCCAAACTGGTGTCCTCACGACAACATGGGCTATAACGGATTTAGCACTCTACCTCGGTTCCGTGAGCTGTGTCTATATTTGTCGTGGCTTTCTGCGTTGACACTGAGTGCTATACAGGCTGGTGATACGTGAGCTACTACTTGGTCGTCTGCGTACCAACGAGTAGTAGGACTGACTACTGACTCACTCAGTCACGAGTTCTTCAACTTCTCGCTCGCCAAGTGGTACACCATCTTTCTGATGTCGAGCCTCAACAACCGCGGCTCGTGGGAGCCTAACCACTCGAAAACGTCCGCGCTCTCGTGGAAAGCCACTAGTGGCCCTGCGGTCAGTGGAAGCTCGAGTGCCAATGCAAGTATCGCTGTTTTGCTGCTTTGAGTAAGTATCAACTGACATGCTTCGCTCTAGGACTCGCTGGTGTAATTGGGTAGCGCAGGTCGCAACTCAATTGATGATCATACGCTGTGCTATCGGTTCCGGCTCCATACTGGGATGGCTGTTTGCGGCAGTACTGGTGTTATCTGCGCTTCCAGGAGTTGCGCCTTGTTGTTATGCGATACGAGCTAGACTCGTACGTAAATGCAATATCCTTTCATTTAACTTCACGTAGCGGCGCAAGCGCCATCCGATTCGATCCTCCAAGAGGGGGTTCCACACATTCACACAGAGAGCCGGGTAGTGTTCTGTCCACAAGCCCATGAACTAGATCTATGTCGACTTACTGGATGCGCTCAAGCATACGGTATTGATTCAAAAGACCCTCACGCCTGCCACTAGGATGGCGCTGAGCGCCTCTCGTGAACGCGGTCAGGTGACGTGCGCCGCGCGAACGTGCGGCCCGGCCCGGCGGCGTGTGCATGTGCGCAAGTTAAAACGTAAGCATCTCCCCCGAGACTAAGTAGATGCTGACATCTTATCTAATGCAGCTAGTGGTAATGTTACAATTTGGATTCACGTCGCTTCGGTCTGCCTTTATATTGTCAAATGGCCGGCTTATGGCTGATTTACCTACTGGCCTCCCTCCTTTGCCTCTTCCTGGTTCGCTTGCTTGATCGCCTCGAGCACTTTCGCGTGCACTTCTTTACCTGCTCCGACAACGCCGTAGTTCTCGCCTAGCGTCCTCCCCAAGCCAAAGTCGAGCGGCTGCCCACGTGAGTCGGTGACTACTCCGCCTGCCTCCTCGACAAGCAAAGAGCCGGGGGCATGATCCTGGGCGTCCTACTCAGCACTCACGCGAGCACGATCCTCGATAGACGTACCCAGATTTTCTCCCTGTATCCGCTCCCGACCGGCATACGTAGATACACGCCCCCATCGCCCCTCGCGAGCGCCGCATACTTGGCCTGGCTATCCATCCGCGTCGGCGGGCGAGTCACGCCGAGCAGACGCGCCACGCGCTCGTTGAAGCTCAGCTTCGCATGCGCCTTCTCGACGCTCTCGAGTAGGTTCAGCCGTTCCGGCGTGAAGCGCGGGATCTGCAGCCGCGCCGCCTGTTCCTCCGGCTGGAGCGCCTCNGGGAGGTTCGGGCAGCCGATGATTCCGAGCTCAACGCGGGCGTCGACGATGAGCGCGAGGCATACGGCGTATTGCTCGCCGCGCAGAAAGCCTTTCGTACCGTCGATCGGGTCCAGGGTCCACATGCCTGCCAGGGCGGGTGCACCGTCAGTACGAAACGACAGGGGACGGCAAGAAGCAAGACGTACGACCGGTCCTGCCGCCCTCGTAGTTCCCCCGGTCGATGGCAGCGAGGAGCTCCTCCGTCGTGCGCTGGTGCGTGGGGCCCAGACCCCAGGACTCAGACTCGCCGGGTTGGAGCGGCGCGGTAAGCGACTCGTTGGCAAGCGCGACGACACGCTCGCGGAGGGAGGCGCCTGTGTCTGCGCGCAGGTCGCTCGCGTCTTCTTCACCGACGATGGGGTCATGTGGGAACGTGCGGGATAGGATTGTGTTCACGACCGCTTGTGCAGCGAAGTCACCGACTGCAACAACAAAGGTTGTTATTTTCCAATCTATTTTGGATAGATGCAGATGGAGGGAGAATAGCGTAAGGCCGAGCCGATGCCGTACGCAAACAAGAACAAGTCATGCGTGGACAACAAGACATTATTCTGGGCTGAAAATTGGCATGGGATATAGCCATCTTTGAGTGTCTGTGGTTCTGTGTCAATCTGACCTCAATAGATCGACGAAGAAGACACCCCGAACCAGCATTGGCGTTCACGACCTGGATTCGACTCCGCTAAGCATTATTCGATTGACTGGCCAACATGTGGCAATTTGTTTCTGGACACATTCCCGATGGTACAACCCATCCTGCAGCAGGCTCGGTGCCCTACTGCGATACCCGCTCACATTGTATGTTTCGGGTGCTGTAGTCACTTTCACGGTGGAAGGTGGTCAGGGTAGCCGTAAGTCGCATTCCCGCCGGTGGCTACGAGTGGACGGCGGAGTGGAGATATTCATCATGGTATCAGAGAAGCATAGGGACAAAAGCACGCAGCCCCCGGTGGACGTAAGTAACACTGCCGCTATGGTGAGAGTTCCAAGCATAACTGTCCTCCAGGGACGCTGCTGCGACCATCCAGGCACAGAAGCTACCAGACGTGACCCGATAGAGTCGTGGCTGAGCCTCTAGTTACCGCGAACAACGGTCGCATCGAGACGAGATTGGAGATACACGAGACTGCGATTCGGACTCACCAGTAACGGGGCTCTTGTCATCTTTCGTCAGTGTCTCGTTCCGCACGAGTTTGTTGAACACCGACGAGGTCAGGGCGCATGCCCTGCGCACGGCGGCGATGGCCACCTGTTTTTCCGCAAAATATGAGTCAGACATGGCTGGAGAGGTAAAAGGAGAGGATATGTCTTCACCGGAGCAGCCATGCATCGCCCGAGCGGATGGCGTCAAGATCGCGATATGTACTTCCTGTCACGCACGTCACGTTGTCACAGCTCAGATACAGATCTGCGATGCCTGCAGCCGAAGAACCTCAACCGCCACTAGTCACTACTAATACTCTCATAATCTCCGAAGCCATGAACAAGGAGATAACAAGCATGTGTTCTACATCGAGGAGTTGCCTATCGGCCTCATCGTTCAATGCTGTTCAGTATCACCCAGAAGACGCTGGCATAGTAGGGTTTGTCGAGATACAACATCTAAGTACTTGGATGTGATCCCCTTGAATCGACATGCTGCCTGTGTGCCATTCTCGCCGCTTTCTTATGGAATGGTCCGGTCCTCAAAAAGGCTACAATATACAGACTCGCGGCGTCACCAAGAACGTGCAGGATCCCTTGTGACGGTCTTCCGTGCGCCACGTATCACTCCATCTACGGTAAGCGCACATTTGGGTCTATGTTTTCGTCCGCTCCTGATACTCTGAATCGGCATGCGTACTGTGCACGCAACCCTGGCAATGCTCTGCAGAGTTGCCATTTTTTTCGTGCCCCGTTGCAAAAGCACCGGGCTTGGCTCAGATCTGGACAGGTCTAATGCAACTTTCTCAATGCCCCCTTCCTCCTGCACGAACCACTCACCGGACTGCCTCGGATTTTGCGCAGTCTGATGGACGAGGATCCAAGGCTCCTTAGGTGGTAGAGAAAGGATACCGAGAGGGGGTTAGCACTGGGACAGTAATGCTAGCTCGCCGCCGTTGGAGTTTTCCAAGTCTCCTTGGTGTGCACTATAGCTCTTATATTCTGCGAGCATCTTGTGACGCTCTCCGATGAGCTCCGCCTCGTCTGGTGACGAAAGCTAACGATGACGAGCCTCGTTTTCTTATGCAACCGTTATATTTAAGTTGTCTATGGTATTGTCAATGTAATTAGCGTGTTCCCTTTGACGACTCACCTCGTGCGTATTCCCTACCGTCTCCGCCTCACCGGCACGGGTCCCTCCCCCTGACGTGTAGCTGTGTACTATCCTAGACGTTAGTGCTGTCCACCCTACTCACTGAGAAGGAAGGCTCACTTTGTCGTCGCAGATGCGCGACCGTGATCATCATGCTGTACATTGTTCTCACTAGTAAGTCCATAGTACCACCTAATTAACGGTTGCGTGACTTACCTGCCGGCCTCTGCTGAAGTATTCTCAGACTCCACCCTCCGTATGTACGCAGTCACGAGGCGGAATTGGCATTTCGCACTCACAACATTCCTGACCGACATTCGCTTCTGACCTCGTCATGGTATGATCTTCGACCTGACACCGGGGCACAGTCCAATGCCGTCCAAGCATCACTCGGGTCATCGTGTTCGTCAGGCCTATGCCCGTCGTCTGTACATACGACGCGGATTACAGTGTGCATGAACACCGCATGTGAGTACCATGCCCCCTGGCATTATATCGAGAAGCGCGACTCACCTGTTCTTCCAGGGGTGAGTATTGCGTCCGTAACGTTCACGGAAAGAGCTGATATTAGCGTCTCCAGTTACCATTGCGACCTGCGTGCGCGCCATCGTATCTGACTTACTTGTGCTAACTATTACCTGGTGGCGGACGTACGCGATGAAGCGGGAGGCGGACCGGCTGCATATCAAGGCCTTCCTTGTGTCGCTCCTCCGCGACGGCACCATCTACTTCATGTGCGTCCTGCATCTTGACCATGCCCAGTGTTGAGCGGTACTGATGTGAGAGAAGAGCGCTCCTTACATTGAACATCGTGCATATCGTCGTCGTCTTCAGCAAAGGGGTGCGTTCGTCTCATTGTGGCTTCTGTGGCTCCCCCGCCTCACATCGCGCGCATATATCCACCCAGAACGTCGTCTACGTCACGATCTTCCTCATCCCGTAGGTCCAACGTCCAAAAGTCGCCTGCTCGTACTCACCTCGTACGCCTTCATCCATATAGCATCCCCTCCCTCCTCACCTCGCGCTTCCTCCTGAACCTCCGGCACGCAAACGAAACCACCAACGACATTCACCTCGCCTCCAAGTGCTCTGCTGACTCCGCTTTTCTCTCCTCCTCCCACGTGTCCGCCGCGGATATGCGCACACTGCGGTTCACCCCGCCCAGTGCGTTCGCCAGGCCAAGCGTGGGGTCGTTCATGGACATGGACGGCGCCGTATGGACGGAAAACGCCTCGGACGGATTCAGGGACCCGGTCGAGGGGGAGGTCGAGGCGGGCGGGGGCAGGGAGACGCGGAGCCCGTTGATGTCGGAGGGTACCACGGATGTAGAGGGTAGGTCACCGGGGAGCTTTTCTGTACCTGGTTCGACGAGATACAAGTTAGGGAGTACGGGTGGGGGTGGAAGTAGGAGAGGGAAGAGCTCAAGCGAGGTTGAGTTGACGCCCGTGTAGTTGAGACATCCATGGACTGTAAGGATAGAAGATTCATATGTATATGAGGATTCAACCGGGCTCTGATTTCATATGAGACATGGCTCCAGTCGCGCCGACAACCAGCTGTGTTCGATACGTGCATGCTGGTATCTCAGGGCCTGGAGAATACATCTGTGCAGACACAAGTAGATAAATTATGGTAATAAGTCACGCAAACACCAAGTATCTATTGACGGCCACACGCACGAAAACAGATCATAAAACCCCAACCAGTATCTCACCAAGCTACTGCTCGCCACAACTCACGGACACATTTCACAATGGGACGGCGGCGAGCAGCTCACTTCGAGCCCGTGGTGGAGGTTTTCCTCATGTGTAACGCCCCGCCCGACACTGTTCCATGCCGGTCCCGCCCCTCGCTGTTATGCTGTTCGGAGCGGATGGACGACGCAGAGTGCGAGCGGACGCCCGCACCGGGGCCAAAGGATGAGTTGTTATACGCTTTCACGAAGCCACTGGAGTCGTACGGCAGGGTTGAAAGGGGGCGCGACATCAGAGCAGGCAGAAATACGAGAAGGCAGCGAACGCACCGCTGAGTAGCATCGAGGTAATCACCCCTGTCCCACCGCTTATCCGTCTTGATAGACACGCCCTCCTTGGATAGATTGACGCCTTTGTTCTTCAGACTGTTCGTTGCACGCAGAGAAACGCAACAGGAGAGAATGGTCATCAGCGAGAAGCCTGGTTGAGCTAACTACACTCACGATGCCTTCGTCGCCTCTGCTACCTGCGACGTCGCCTTCACGATGTAAAGCAACCCGAACACAACGCCTCCAGCGATTGACAGCGTCTGCGAACAGCCATTCTCCAGTAAGTAAAAGGCGGATGTGTGGATGCAGAGCTTGAAGCTGGAGGACTTGCCAAGACGAGGGAGAAAACATCAATCCTGCGAATAGCGTCGGCTCACGATCAGCTCTCGGCAATTGCCATCCTCGTGGCAGACTCACCAGTTCGCCATGATGATGCAATGCGCGCAACGACGTTCGGGAGGGAGTCGAGATGTCAGGAAAGAGATGATCAGGGGCCAACTTCGTTGAGATTTGAACCTTCCCAATTAAATAGGCCCGGCGGAATGACGTCTGTGAATAGAATGACCCATAAACGGTGCGGGCGGTGTTTCGAAGCTCAGTGCACGCCACACCACTTCATGTTCACCGCAAATCTGAGCAGCGGGCCGAGCAGGATGAGAAAAGTCCGTCGACCGACACAAACTGAGCTTTCTAAGGATGGGAAGACGCAGAAGATTTGCCTCAGCAGCTGGCGGCGGCGCTCGGACAGCATCCGACGCCGGGGCGCGCAGCCAATTCTGCGTCCAGTCCGCTGTATACCCGCCTGAGCGGCGCGGCAGTGCATGCACCGCACCACACACTAGAAGGCCTCAGCAGAGTCGGGAACAGAGGATAGATAATAAGTTTAAGGCTGCCAAGAAGGGGAAGGATAGAGGTATCCGAGGACCAAACAGATTGAGGAAAATGTATAGGGCACATAGAGTCCACACAGCGTATGATACACCTAGCTCGTCATGTCGCTCACACACTCCCACACACCCTTCAGGTTCTCCTTCCATAGCGTCACCTTCCCGTCGCCGCAACTCACCGCGAGGATATTCCCCGCCAGACTCCACGATACGCGCCATACCACGTCCGGGAACCTGCCCGCAGGTGCAGGCGCGCCCGAGGTCGGCGAGACGGATGCGGAGGACGGGTCGAGCGCGGTCTTGACCCACGGCGATGTCAGGGTATCCTTTGTCCAAATAAGCACGGTCTTGTCCTGTCTCACAAAAGTGGTCAACTCGCCCGGCTCGCTAAGCGCGAGAAGACGCACCTGCGAGGCGGTGGCGATGTAACTCCGGGGGAGGCCAATGTTCGGCGCCCACGCGACGTCGCGCACCCAGTCGGTGTGGCCCTCGAGCACCTCCTCCTCGACCCACTCCTGCGTGTCGTCGCGGAAGCCCCAGATCTTCACCAGGTTGTCGCAGCCCGCGCTCGCGAAGCGCTTCACGCCCGCCGGCGCNCGGGCTGCACCGCCGGCGCCCATGAGACGGCGTTGCACCCAATGGCGTGTCCGTCAAAGACGTCCGCGCCCCACTGGCCGTCATCTGCCCCCCATCCACTGTCAGCGAATACGCAGAGTCGGAGAGGAGGGGGACGCACTTTTGAAGGTAAGCACGGAGATGGTGCCGTCGGAGGACGCGCAGGCGAGGATCGCGCCAAGCTCGTGCGGTGCCCATGAGACGGAGTTGACGGACGCCTTGTGGAGGGTGTGCTCCTTGATCTTGGCCCAGCCTGCCGGTGTTGGGCCCTGCGCAGGTTGCTCCTTCCAGATGATGACCTTGCCGTCGTACGAACACGACGCGAGGATGTGGCCGAACTTTGGATGTGCCCAGGAGACTTGCCATACTGGGCCCGTGTGTCTTCATCCGCGGCGAGCGAAAACCGGCGAGTGAGTGTCAGAGTGAGATGGCAGGGGATGTGTGAGTGTCGGGATGTGATGGCAGGGGAATGTGTGATTGTCAGGGTGGGATGGTAGGCTAGGGTTGAATGCACGCACCCTTTGAGAACCTGCCCGCTAGTCTTGGTCGCCTCCCCGTCTACGACATCGAACACCCGCACTGTCCTGTCAGACGAGCATGTCGCGAGTCGCTTGCCATAGTAGTCAAGTTGTGCATCGTGCTGTGTTCCGGACGCGACCTTCAGCCTGCAGTCTGAAGCTTCGCGCGACTGAACGCGAACGTACAATCATGTCCTCATGAGACGTCTCGATGGGTACGGGTTCGCCCGCATTTGCGGAAGACACCTAAGTAGCGTGTTCAGCGCACATCTTTTCATAACCACGAAAAACATGCCATTTTGTTGGACCGAGAAAGATGTAATTAGTGAAGACACAGCGGCGCCGCACTTCGAGTTGGTCGACGTGGTCGTTGCGGTGACGCGCGTCTCAGTTCGTCAACCCATGTGACTGGTGCGGTTGTCGAATCAATCCGGTTCGACTAGTCCTCACGACTAAGTACTTACCTGGGCTGAACGTCTGGACAGCGGCCCAGAATGTTACTTATATTCAAGTTCCTTGAGGCCTGCGGCCATGGGTGATCATGAATGCGAATAGTCCTTACAGTCACATTCACCTACACTACGAATTGACACTTTAGGTGTAACTACTATGCGTATACGGAAGCCAATCGGAAACTCAATCAAAGAGGGCACAGGCTACGAGACATCCAGAGCAACATCATTGCTAGTGTTACAGCTTGCGAAAGGGCTAACCCCAGCCTGGCTGCCGCTCATGTCCATGAAATACGTTCCTCGTCAGCCTTGCCCTCGAGCGTGACGCTCGAGTTCCCCGGAAGGTTTGACATCGTGACCATCACAGGATCGATCACCGTCGAGAACTGCATGTGCGACGGGCGGTCAGCCTGGCTCAAACGCAGAGGGGGAGGTGCGGACACAAGACGTACCTGTGCCCCGCCGCGCGACGACGAATTGCGCTTCTTCTCGAACGGGTTCTGTCCCGACCCAAACGGCCCGCGGTCGACAGCCTCCGGCGCCATCGCATCGGCGATCAACGCGCGTGCGTTCAGGTTCGCCAGAACCGAGTTCACGTACACTACCTCCGCGTCAGACACGCCGGACAACCGAGAAACAAGAAGGCTACGTACGTTTGCTCAGCATGAAGTAGAACGCGAAGTAGACGTACATATGCGGAAGCGTCGCGTACTGGTGGGGAGGCGGCGATCAGACGTACGGCGGGTGACAGATGACCTTGATAGACGCACCGTGATCAGACAGAGCAGCGCGCAAACGCTACGATGGCGATCTCCGTCAGTCCCTATACAGCTAGATGAAGCGTGCCTCGACGCACCTCGTTAACAGCCCGGTGTTGATGCAGTAGAGCATCAGCACCGAGACGACGGAGTCCGCACTAGCATCCCAACCCAAGGGTGAGCACAGCGAAATGCAAAGAGAGTGCACACGGCGACCCACCCACCTTCTGATGCCCGTCCGGAACCGCCGCAAGTAGAAGTACTGCGCGAACGTGATGACGAAGTCGTCAACCACTTCGAAGGCGAGCCCGATATACAGGCTCCACTGTTAGTGACAGTGTCAGTGGGCCGCGCTGAGATGGGCTAGTCGACCTCCATACCGAGAAAGTCGATATCTCCAGGAAGCTGTCGATCCGCAATCTGCCAAGGAGGTGAGCGGGGGGAGGTAAAATGTAATTGTACCACTGACCCCTTGCTGGCGAAGTCTTCACCCAGGGATTCGCTCAGCTGTCGTGGCGATGTGTGAGAAGTGAAAGTTACGTACAGATGCCGTCGACTGCGGGAGCAGCGACGCCTGTGAGCATGCAACTGAGCCGTAACGCTTGCTCCTAGTACTCACAGACGACGTATGTTGAAAGAAGGGCCTAGAGCACGGAGCATAAGCATGAGTGCACGAGCGTGCGCGAGGCCTACTTACTACCAACACCGGTAGGATCCAACAGTTGCGGCTCACTGCCGAGACGTCAGAATGAAGCAAATCTTCGCAACCCCGCGAATTGCCACGCACACTTCCAGAGACGATGACCGAAAATTCTGTGTGCTAGGTGTGAGAGTGATTCTACACAGAAATCCCAGTCACATACCCTCGCACAATGCTATTACTGACGTTCTGAACGGGACGGAGCGCCTATTATCATCAGTGTTACTTGCAGTGAGCAATTACGAACCGATACTATGATCATGCCCTGGTATTTCCCATCAGGCAATCGTACGGACACCGCAAGAACCGACCAGACGCACCCAAACGCTCCTATTCACCAGCGAACACGGTTTGAATAATCTTCCTGCGTAAAGAGTGGATTATATGACTGACCAGACAGGCCGTTCGACAATGAAGGGGTCCGCAAAGTTGAGAACCATGTAGAAGTACATTGTATACGTGACGAAGACAACGTGCACGGTGTCCAGAATCCTTCGGGGAATACGTCGGCCAATGTTGTACTGGTTTTCAACGAAGGGATACCCACCATAGCGTTAGCACCTGGTAGTGCAGAGCAGCCCGGGGAGGATATGAACCAGTATCCCAGCACAAGATCCGCCACGACGCACCAACGATCGCAACAGCGGTGAATCTCGGAAGTAATGCTTGAAGTATGTGAACGTCTGCAGACTAGTTATGCCGTACAGGCTGTCAAAGAACCCGTTACTTAGCATTGAATTATAGACAGCATGCGATTGGTACGGAGGACTCACATCGCGGTAAAGAAATGGCCCATGAAGCCGGCGCCCAGCGTGCTGTTGAAACTTGGAAGCCGAGCAGAGGCAGCGGCGGGATCCATCGCCCCCTACGAGCATACGGATGCGCACGACACGCTCGTGCAGGTCGCTGCGGCCGCGTCGAGTGCGCGTACTGTAGGTGTTAGTGCGGAGCGGCGACCTCAGAGTGAGGGCGCGAAGCCCTGGAGATTTTATTGCGTGTGCCAGTTCACGGGAGTCTATCATTGAATCAAGCAACACATCTCGACTCGAAGTGCCGCCGGCGGTGGCGGCGCAACCCTTGTTCGAGCGGTGGGCTTACCGTAGATGGAGTGGGCGCACGGAAGATCGTCACAAGGGATCCTCCACGTTCTTGGTGACTCCGCGAGTCTGTAAATTGTAGCCTTTTCGAGGACCGGACCATTCCACAAGAGAGCGGCGAGAATGGCACACAGGCAGCATGTCGATTCAAGGGGATCAGATCCATTGAAGTACCTGGATGTTGTATCTCGACAAACCCTACTATGCAAGCGTCTTCTGGGTGATACTGAACAGCATTGAGCGATGAGGCCGATAGGCAACTCCTCGATGTAGAACACATTCTTGTTATCTCCTTGTTCATGGCTTCGGAGATTATGAGAGTATTAGTAGTGACGGTTGAGGTTCTTCGGCTGCAGGCATCGCAGATCTGTATCTGAGCTGTGACAACGGCGGAGAACGTGACATGCGTGACAGAAAGTATCGCGATCTTGACGCCATCTGCTCGGGCGATGCATGTTTACCGCCGCGCGAACGTCCAGTCTGCAAGCTGCTCCGGTAAAGATCTATCCTCTCCTTCTACCTCTCCAGCTTTGTCTGACGCATATATCGCGGAAAAGCAGGTCGCCATTGCGGCCGTGCGCAGGGCGTGCGCCCTGACCTCGTCGGTGTTCAACAAACTCGTGCGGAACGAGACACTGACGAAAGATGACAAGAGCCCCGTTACTGGTGAGTCCGATTCGCAGTCTCGTGTATCTCCAATTTCGTCTCGATGCGACCGTTGTTCGCGGTAACTAGAGGCTCAGCCACGAGCCTATCGGGTCATATCTGGTAGCTCCTGTGCCTGGATGGTCGCAGCAGCGTCCCTGGAGGACAGTTATGCTCGGATTGCACTCTCAGTGTCCTGGACATCGATGCGAGATGGTTCCATGCACATCTGCCAGGGCGTGTTTCCGAGGGCACGCATGTAAATCTCTTGATCGCGATCTTGGCACACGCCACCGGGCCAATTCATTCTGCAGTGTTCAAGGCCACGCGCTAATCGTGTGGGCCACCCCGAGGTCCTCCATCGCGTGCGATGGTGGCCTCGTTGTTCACCCTAGGCCTCACACTATGAATGCTATTCGTGACCCTTATTGCAACCGTCTTCCAATGGAGTCCCGTACTCCCGGAGACACGTACCCTCTTACACTGCGGGCAGGCCAGTCATGTCGTCTGCCGAGAATGCTTCAATGACTTGTCCAGTCTGAGAACCTGTTGCGAGTATTGGCCAAGGCCATGAGTATAAAGAAAATAGCCCGAACACTGTAAATTCCTCCGAACATGCAAAGAACACCGACATCTTTGTCCTGTGTTCGGAGAAATCTCCGAACACAATATCTTTACTCACTGTTTTCCGTCCTCAACTATATTCTGAAAAGGTTCTCAGACCGAACGAATGTTACGAGCAATGTGTGGCGAGTATAAACAACCGTTTGCCCGCGGTGTGAGCCTCCATGCTTACTCCAGCCGTAACATGATTGAGTACGAGGTGAAGACTTGTCCTGTCATCCTGTGAGAGGTCTTTTCGCTCGTCCACCATTTCTCGGCTCAGTGTTACTTACGTCCACCGGGTGCTGCACGCTTTTATTCCTATGCTTCTCTGATACCTTGATGAATATTTCCACTCCGCCGTCCACTCGTAGCCACCGGCGGGAATGCCACTTACGGCTACCCTGACCACCTTCCATCGTGAAACTGAATACAGCCCCCGAAACACACGATGTGAGCGGGTATCGCAGTATGGCACCGAGCCTGCTGCGGGACCATCGGGAATGTGTCCAGAAATACCCTGCCATACGTTGGCCAGTCAACCGAACAATGCTTAGTGGAGTCGAATCCAAGTCGTGGACGCCCTGGTTCGAGGTGTCTTCTCCGTCGATCTATCGGGGTCAAATTGACACAGAACCACAGACACCAAAAGATGGCTATATGCGTAGTGGGTCCCATGTCAACTGCCAGCCCATAATATCTTGTTGTCAAGCCATGACTTGTTCTTGTTTGCGTACAGCATCTGCTCGGCCTTCCACTATTCTCCCTCCATCCGCATCTATCCGAAGCAGATTGGAAAATAACCACCTTTGTTGTTGCAGTTGGTGACTTCGCTGCACAAGCGGTCGTGAACACAATCCTATCCCGCACGTTCCCACATGACCCCATCGTCGGTGAAGAAGACGCGAGCGACCTGCGCGCAGACACAGGCGCCTCCCTCCGCGAGCGTGTCGTCGCGCTTGCCAACGAGTCGCTTACCGAGCCGCTCCAACCCGGCGAGTCTGAGTCCTGGGGTCTGGGCCCCACGCACCATCGCACGACGGAGGAGCTCCTCGCTGCCATCGACCGGGGGAACTACGAGGGCAGCAGGACCGGTCGTGCGTCTCGCTTCTTGCCCTCCCCTGTCGTTTCGTACTGACGGTGCACCCGCCCTGGCAGGCATGTGGACCCTGGACCCGATCGATGGTACGAAAGGCTTCCTGCGCGGCGAGCAACACGCCGTCTGCCTCGCGCTCATCGTCGACGCCCGCGTCAGCCGGAGGAACAGGCGGCGCGACTGCAGATCCCGCGCTTCACGCCGGAACGACTGAACCTGCTGGAGAGCGTCGAGAAGGCGCATGCGAAGCTGAGCTTCAACGAGCGCGTGGCGCGTCTGCTCGGTGTGACTCGCCCGCCGACGAGGATGGATAGTCAGGCCAAGTATGCGGCGCTCGCGAGGGGCGACGGGGGCGTGTATCTACGGATGCCGGTCGGGAGCGGATACAGGGAGAAGATATGGGTACGTCTATCGAGGATCGTGCTCGCGTGAGTGCTGAGTAGGACGCCCAGGATCATGCCCCCGGCTCTTTGCTTGTCGAGGAGATGGGTACGTCTATCGAGGATCGTGCTCGCGTGAGTGCTGAGTAGGACGCCCAGGTAGTACGGGGGCCGAGAAACGAACAGCTCCTCCGTCCGCCTCATCAGTGGCTGAGTGCACCCGTCGGCGAGCTGAAACCGAACCCCCGGACGCTAGGCGAGAACTACGGCGTCGTCGGAGCAGGTAAAGAAGTACACGCAAAAGTGCTCGAGGCGATCAAACAAGCAAACCAGGAAGAGGCAAAGGAGGAAGGCCAGTAGGTAAATCAGCCATCAGCAAGTCACTGGGACCTTGACAATATTAAGGTAGACCGTAGCGATGTGAATCCAAAGTTGTAATTTTACCACCAACAGCACCAGATAAGATGTCAGCACCAGCTGCACAAGGCCCCCGTCTCTTGTTGTCCGTCCGCGTTGCTACGCGGAAAGCCTCACCGCTATCCAGATGGTACATCGAATTCAAGTGCAATTGGACAGAATACTCGCAGTTTCACCCTTTCTCTGAACGCCAGTTGAACTGTGACTGAGAGCGACATCATAGCGGCATAAGCCAGGACGCCGACCTTTACTTCTCGTGACTCAAACAATATGCCTCGCGAGCATCGATATCACTGCTCGTCTCTTCGAATAACGATGGTCGCCACGATATCCGGACACTTCCGAATCGGACGCTTTGCCCGGAAACTGTGGCTCCAACGCCGTCTGTTCCCGCATATGAACCCGGTATTGCACCGCCCTTACATACTCATGCCCGGTCGAGTACGTTGGGTCGCCGTCCGATACTCTCGCTGGCTATGCCGCCCTAGGCTTCTCGTCTTTCCCAGCCTGCTCTCGATCGATCGACTGTACCTCAAAACAGTACCGGTACCGGACGGAGTGCACTCCTCCTCGAAACCAACTATCGGAGCGCACGTACGTACCTCACTCGTCCCCGTGTCTTGTCGATCTCAGGCTGTCAACTCAGGCTGTCTCAGGCTGTCTCAGCATACGTAGACGTCCGCGGTTCCAGAGGTGCTCACGGCAATCCCGGCGGTCCCGCCGGCCCTCAGGCGTCAGGCACCGATGTTCAGGCTGGCTCACCGTAACGCAGTCACATCCCATTCAAACTCTGATTTGCTCCATGGGGAAGCTCTGCTGATAGTCTACTACCAGCTCATCTTCGTGGCGCCGAAGCGATTGCGCACTCTACGAACGATCAACCACGCTACTTACCCATGGCTGACTATCTTGAACATCCTGCTCTAGAATCACCTAATGATAGAGGAGGACGCATAAGCTTCCTATCTCGATGGATCACTCATCTTGGATTGCATTGTACTCGATACATTGAATGTATACATAGCGGCTATATTATGCTTCGATGAGATGAGACGTGCGATTTCGTGCATGTATGGAGTTGAAGATAGTGTGAATGATGCAAGACAACAGTGTGATATAAAAGTACACATTATGCTATAAATTTGCGAAGATTTCGTATTAGATAATAAGACGACGACGATTTGCTTGGGTCCAAGCACCCGCCGAGGCACCCAAGAACGACAACAACGACGCCACAAGAAAGGGCGACGAACGCGGCTTATACCTTGTTCGCCGTATTGTTGATCGCGGGGTCGGTCTTCTCGATCCGCGCCTCCTCAACGCCTGTCGCGAGCGGCTTGCGCTGCTCCGCGGCACGCGTCTGCTCGATGAGGTCCGCACGCGAGCTGAAGCCTGGCGGGGCCCATTTGGCAGAGGTCCAGGGCTTGCAGGACGGGTCACCGTACATCTGAAAAATAGCAATGGGATAAGTACAAGTCGAGCAGGATCTGTGCGAGAGAAGACGTACCATGTCGACACTCTCGAGGGAAAGATCGGATGACTCGTACAAGAAGAAGTAGACGACGACGGCGCCGGTCATATTGCACGCCGCGAAGACGAAGCCGTACCGATACTGGATGGCACGGGTGATGAACGGCGTGAAGAAGGCGATGAGGAAGTTCCAAAGCCAGTTGCTAGAGGTCGCGATGGCGGCCTGCTTTGACCGGGTGCGCGTCGGGAAGGTCTCGCCGACAAGAATCCAAATACCGGGCGCCCAGGTCATGGCGTAGCCGAGGATGAACAGGCATGCAGACACGATCATGAGCTTGCCGATGCCCTCGTCCGTGGACGGGTCCTTGGCGGTGCCGGCGGCGGCGAAGACGAAGAGCCATATCGACTGCCAGATACCACCGATAATAAGAGGCATACGGCGACCGTAAGTCTCCATGATATAGAGACCGCCGAACGTGCATCCAAAATTGACAGCACCGAGGATGATCTGGGTGACGAAGGAGTCTTGGATACCGACAGACTGGAACACCGTTGCACCGTACTGAATGGAAGAGCTGTCAGTACCGAGGCGACACAGATATTGCATCGCGGATGACTCACGTAGAAGAAGTAGTTGGCACCCGTCAGTTGCTGGAACATCTGCAACGCCGAAACCAGAAGCGTTCTGTAGAGTTGCTTGCGCTCGAACGAGAAGCAGTCCAACCAACCGCTCTGCACCGACTTCTCGTATTCGATAGCCTCCCGCATCTCCTCCATCTCGCGATTAAGGATGAAGTGATCCGCCGCCTCCGAGCGCGGAACACCACGTCCAGACGCGAGAGACAAGAGCGCCTCGTCGTAACGCCCACGACTGGTGAGCCAACGAGGTGACTCGGGCATGAACAAGATACCGATTGAAAGGATGGCGGGCCACACAAAGGAGATGCCGACGACTGTCCGCCAAGAGCCTGCGCCGCCGATCTCACGCGTGCCAATGGAGATACAATCTGTCCAGAAACGTCAATATTATGATGCGCGCATTGACGGGTATTGGTCATACTCACAAGCGACGAGGATACCGAAGGTGATGAACAACTGGTATGTGGCGGTGAGCGTGCCACGGATTTGACTTGGTGCAGCCTCTGCTTGGTACATGGGTACGGCAGCAGACAA
>MPVS01000358.1:0-21524 GCA_001931775.1 Fomitopsis pinicola
GCGCGCTCCGGCCAGCGTGTCGCACCGACCGCCGTACGCAATGTTCCCGCTCGCGGCATCCCGACAGGTCCGCGACGCGGCCGAGGAGGTTCGGCGATGAGGGGAGGGTATAATGGGTTGAGTCGCAACAACAACCCCTTCATGTAGGAGAGGTCGCCGCTACCGTAGACACCGTCGCATGTACCGTAGCTAGGCTCGACAATGCGAACCTAGCCGTTTGAGTGCCCTGCGTTCGCTTTGGGTCGCTGCTTGAGTGGTTCGTCGCGTGTCGCGTAGCTGTGCCCAGGTCTCTGGTTCAGGATCGCCGTGTCGCGTATCGTGTAGGGTGCGATTTCCGGGCTCAGATGCAGTGGAGTCGCATCACCGTAGCAGACGCATAGTGCTCCACAACCGCCTCAAGAGGCTCTGCCCCCGAAAGATTCACTGTGGCAGTCCCAGGGGCATCATCGTCCACCACAGACCCCCCAATAATCTGTGTGCCTGCCTTGTATGAGGCCTCCTTGGTCACAAACTCCCTGTGTGTCCTCGTGAGGGATGTGAGATGCTTCTGCAGCTCCGGAGATACTGCAAGCAGCATCTTGAGCGGCACTGTAACAGCCATCTACAAGACCTGCTCCTGGACGTTGTCCATAGAGACTGTCTCCTGCACATCAGAAGTGAAATGTACGTTTGGACACTGAGGCCACTCGCCTCCTGCCTTCTGACGGTCGTGCCACCCTGCCTCTGTATTGATGGCAGGTGGCTTCACGATGGCAGGAGTGTCGGGCTGCCTCGCGTCCTTAGTGAACGCTGTAGGCGCAGCAGGCTGTCGGACCTGGATGACTGGTGGTGTTGACTGCACTGCCTTGTCCCCATCCACTTTTGCCTGAGCTCGAGTTGTGACAGATGTTGAAGTGTCCGTCCCAGCAACTGCAAAGGCATGCCCCTGCAATAGTGGCACACCCTCATAGTCCAGTGTCAGCGAGTGCGTAGTTCCAGATGTTGTTCCCGCCATGTGCGGCGGTGCATCATTCGTGCCCGCCTTAGCACGCAGGTCGGTGTGCATGCGGATGAGCACTGCCATGCCACCCGGCACCCCATGCGCATTGGGTAGCTCCGTGCTGTCCCAGTACACGATGTGGTTCTGCATGTTGATAATCAGTGTGCTGTCCCGTGAGCCAGGCTATCGTGAGCGGACAGTTCCGGATACCAAAAAGGTGATCCAGATCCTCCAGCTCGATCTTGCTGCACATGGACTTTCTCCCATCGGCGGAAGCTATGTGTGCTGAAGAGACTGAACTGGTGGGCATGTTTGACTGGCTGATAGCATCCAGGATGGCAGAGAATGTCGCCGCCAAGTCGTCCGTAGTGGCTGCATGCGGAGCTGCCGCCTTCTTAGCTTTGCAGGCATGCTTCTTCTTCTCCTGGTGCTGGCAGCGTCATTTGTCAGAGCTGCTGTTGGAGTTGTCACCAGAGCTGTTGCCAGAGTGGCTAGAGGTTGAATCTGAGTCTTCACTGTCAGAGTCGCCAGAGTCACCAGAGCTGTCGTCCATGCTGTAATTGACATCATCGCTGCTGAGATGCTGGCAGACCGCAACGGCAATCTGGTCAGGTGAGGCTGGTGCCTCCTGAGTCAGAGGGCTGCCTTTTGCCTTCTCTAGAGCTGGTTTGATAGCATGCCAGAGCTGTTTGTCGAGACTGCAGTAGAACAAGAGATTGTAGTCGGCCTGCGTCATACGGTTTTGCGCAACGAGGCTACCTCCCTTCTTGTGGAAGGTGCGCAAGTACTTTGCAAACCCTTCGAGGTTGCAGACCTTCCACTTGCTTGACTTGTGGGAGAAGCTCTGCAACTCGGTGGCAGAGCCCTTGACGTCTGCCTTGCCATAGAAGAAGGTCAGTCTCTTGCGGGCCTCAGCCCAATTACTACCAGTGAAAACCAAGTCATGTTTGATACACTCTCATACCGTGTCTGAGCAGTAGCACTGTGACACACTTTCCCTGAGGAGTAAAGCCTTTGGCTTTCCCCTTGCCCTTGTCATCACCATCCTTCTTACCTGTGCTGCTGCTGCTGTGAGAAGGACTGATTGCCCTTCTGCTTGATAGCAGAGATCTTCTGGGCCAATGACTGCCCCTTGTTCTTTGATTGCTCCCAGGAAGCAACTAGCGCTTCCTGTGCCATGGCCATTGTCAGACTCTTGATCTTGTTCTGACCAAGGACAAGCTGGATAGCTGTGTCATAGTGTGGTGGGGTGGCACTGAGGATGATAAGCATCCTCATTGGAGCAGGCATGGAGATGCTGGCTCTGGCAAGCTCATTGAGGTTGCCCTGGATCTTGGAGATTGCAGGGCTGGGGTGCTCATTCGCTGGGATGTGGACATTGATTGCTGCCTTGAAGAAGCTGAAAGCTCCCATGGCACTTCTCCCTCCATAGAGTGTGGCAAGTGTCTCCCACAGCTCCTTGCCAGTGGTCTTATCCTTGACTGCCCACAAGACTTTGAAACTTAGGCGCAAGCAAATGCAGCCCATGGTCTTGGCCTGCATCTGGTGCCATTTGAGGATTTCACCATGGTTCTTACCATCCAATGCCAAAGTTGGCTCATTGATCCCTTTGGGAAGTTCAAAGATGATCCAGACTCCCTGCTGCTGAAGGTAGGCCTTCATCAGCTCCGCCCCATGGCAATAGTTTGAGCTGTCAAGGACAGGTCTGGAGGCTGTTAGACATGTTGGTGGTGGTGGTCATAGAGTGGTTGGTTGATATGGTTCTATGAATGCATTATCAGTGCTCTGATCAAATGTATGCAGCCGAAAAGGCACTTGCACCACACTGGACTCAGTGTTGTTGGGGACAGCAACGGCAAAGCTGTGCTTGACCTGCAGCCATATAGGCACAGAGTCTCCCCCTGATATCAAAGCCCCTAAGGGTGATGTCCAGGTAAGCCAAACTAGCCTGCAGCAGACACAGCCTCAAGGGTGCTGTACCGCACAGTGACCAGGGCTCATAACCTGACGAGCAGGCTATCTTACACAGTGTAGTGAGACACTGTCTTACCTGGTTGGGTTGCTGTGAGGCTTGAAGCACACAAAGTTGCTGTTGAGTGACTTGGGATTGAGCTATGCCACAGGGGTCCTTATATACATGTAGGAGACCATATGACTAAGCTACTGTATAGTACCTGACTAATACCAATCCCAATGCATGTGATTCTATCTATGATGCATGTGATACTCCTGTTACCTGGAGTGCCAGTGTGTGAACTCAGCTGCTCTATTAAGTGCTCTCGATTGTTCAACACACTGTTTATCTCTTTGCCAGTAGCCTTGTGGGTAGTGGATTCTGTATGCTTTTGAGCCATCTCTGTGAACAACTCGATAGATTTCCATGCTCTCAAATATATCTAGTAATGAAATATGTATGTGTTCAGAATGCATGCTCTCAGTTTTCAGCACCTATCAGTGACGTGCTGAATGTATTCCCTCCTCCACCCATACCAACAGGCTCCACAGACATTCCACAGGTGTGACAAACACAGCAGATACTGCCAGACATTTTTGCACTTTGCTAGACATCAATAGCCTGATCAAGATAATCACAGAAGGTCATTGCAACCTAATCAAGATAGTCCTGGAATAATCGTTTTGGTTGAAGGCAATAATTATATGGGGGATAACTTGTACAATCAAAATTAATCCTAGACATATGCCATGCAGAGCAATATGATCATATTTATATCATCAAGTCTAATGGGCTTTGCAATGGTGTCTCAATCAACAGCTTCATTGGTATGCAGATCTCACCAATTGTAGAAGCATGCATGCCAGGCAGCCACCTTTGATGCCCATCCACAAAGAAGGAAGCAAGCTATTGTTGTAACAGTGCATGTAAGCCACCATCCTTCACTTGTAATCCATGCAATATGTAGCCCCCATGTTGCCAGCTGATGGTCATATCACAGTGGTACCCATATATTCCAATCCTTAAATACGTGATTTACCTATGCCAGTCACCTCGGCGCCATCGTGTCCCAAGGATGTGATCACATTTTGGTGGGATATGTTCAGGAAGTAACTGTATCCTGCACAATAGTCAACAAGACCGACACAAAGCAAATAACAACAATACACGATAGGGAAACACGGTCGCCCACAGCATCAAGGTCTATGCCTTTGTACCCTAAGCTGAGTCAATGACCCACATACGTAGCAAGGTTCAGGAAGTACTCACAACCACTGAGTTCCCAAATCGTTCTGCACGCTTTCTCCGCCTCTCCAACTCCTCCGCATCCGCAGCTTCCGTTGATGGTGCGCTACGCTTCCGTCCATTCGACTGTGTCGCAGGTTGAGCGGGAACAGCAGCTTGGATTATACCGAAGCGTGCAGCACGCGCCGCAAGCTTTTCTGGATCCTACGGCAGACAAATAAGCATATTGGCACGACAAGTTCCACACGAGACTCACGTCCGGTGCAGCAGCAGTAAGCTTCGTGGTATTACCACGCTTTGTCGCATCCCCTGTGTGCTTCGTGGGCTCGACCAACGGAATTCCGAATCGCGCTGCTCGAGCTTTTAGTTTCTCGAGCTCTTGATCCTCAGGGAGGTTTGGATTGCTTGTCGAGGTGGCTGTGGGTAATGGCGTTGCGGTTGTTGCGGCGGGGAGCTAAAAAGGCATCAGGACGCGTATATAAGGGAGTGGAACACAAGTACTCACCGCTGGCGCGTCGGAGAGTACAGGCTTGAGGCTGGGAGGCGTGGCCGCTTGACGCGACACAGCAGGTAGCGAGTGTGTGTTGGGGACAGAAGCATGGGGAGCGGGTCTGAGTAATGGTAAGTACGGAAGCGGGATAAAACCGGGGCGACTCACTTTGTAGGCGGCTTCGGCGACGTCTGTGGTACGGAACGTTAGCACGACACGAGTTGCGCGCGAGAGAAAAACACGCGTACGTCCACCTGTGACGGCTGTTCCTGCCGTGCTACAGACTGCTCAGGTGCCGGCTCCGAGGTCTTCGGCGAGTGCTGGGCGTTGTACGCGTCGAGTGCGACGGGCGACGCGAGAATGCGCGCAATGAGGTCGTTCTTGTTGGACTTGCTGGGGATGGAGACACCGGCGCTATGGAGGATGTTCTTGAGGTCAACGACCTTGAGGGCTTTGCTGCGAACGCGGTGTGTCAGCAGCTGCAGGGGAGGGGCAGAGAGGAACGTACAGTTTGGCATCCATGGGGGAGAGGAGGAGGAGGAGGAGGAGGAGGATGGGGCTCGGGCGTCAGTGGAGGGAGTGGCGGGGGAAAGGAGCACGTGGGTTGGGGGCCAATGGAGGGCGGTGGGCGACGTCTTCGCCCAATCAGCGGCCCTCGTCCGTCGTCCAGTCGCCAGCTGCAATGGATCCCGTCGATCACCTCTTCAATCCAAGTCCCTACCACCAATACCGTCCGTCCCTTCCTCCCTCCTCTCCTCCCTCTTCTCACTGACTCTCTTTCAGCGCACCACCAGACTCATCTCTACAATTTCTATCCTCAACAACAACAACAGCAACAACAACAACAACAGCAGCAACAACAGCCCCCGCCCCATCAGTCGCGCCAACCGTCCCCGCACCAATCGCCTGCGTCGACGCCTATCCCAACCGCCCCCCATGGCATCTTCCTTCAACATCAGCCTCCGCAACAGCAATCTCAACCACAGCCCGATACCCACGCCCGCGACCAGCGTGAGCCGGAGCCCCATGTCGACCAGATCCAGGACGATCCACCCTTAGATGAGGAACCCCTATACGTCAATGCGAAGCAATACTATCGCATCCTCAAAAGGCGTGTAGCTCGCGCCAGGCTTGAGGAACTTCATAGGCTATCGAGGCAGAGGAAAGTTAGTCTCTGATCTCTTCCCCGTTGTTGATCACAGCCGTTTACTATGGTCGTTCAGCCCTACCTACATGAATCCCGCCACAAGCATGCGATGCGCCGCCCTCGCGGGCCCGGTGGTCGTTTCCTCACCGCCGAGGAGATCGCTGCACAAAAGGCTAGTCAGGCCGCCGAGGCCGGGCCATCTGCATCCACGTCTCAAGACGGGGATGAAGACGAACCAGAAATGATGGACAAGGACACGGACAAGGAAACCGATAGGGACGCCGACATGTCTATCGACAGCCCTCTCGAAGTCAAGCCCGACTTCACAGCATCCCAGCAAGTGCGGCTCCCAGATGGCAGGTCTGAGCAGCGCGCCATCCAACCTCCTCTCCTCCAGCCACGCCCGCAAGCCACGCAGCCCCAGATTCAGATACCCGTGCAGCCGTCGATGCAGGCGCAACCACCACAGTCGTCGCACTCGCAACAGGGCCAGGCACAGCTGCACTTCCCTAGCCAGCCACAAAGCCAGTCGCAGCCCCAGTCGTCGCAGAGCCAACAGGGCCTGCGTTCGCCTTTCGAGAACTCGCTTTCGCTGGGGCACAATTTGGGCCACAACGCTGCGTCCATAAACCTCCTCAGCGTCGGATATCAGTCATCCATCTCCCACCCCACCACGCCGACGCCTGTCTCTCCGCACCCCAGCATGTCAGACGCCCTGCGCACGCGGGAGCAGCACATGTCCCATGCGCATTCGCATCCGCACCAGGAGCAGCACGGGCAGCATGACCACTCCCGGCACCTTGGCCCTGCCTCTGGGCCGGCCACTCTCGGGAGCCACATTTCCAACGCGCCCACGCAGCCCCAGGTCACGCAGTCCGGCGCTACCCCTTCGTCTTCGATCAACCTCCGTGCGCCGTACACGCAGATGCACCACGTCCCACACCCCCACGCGCACGCACGCCACCACCACTCGTATGTGAACAATATCGAGCGACTGTATCCGGACGACCGTAGCGTCATGGGCATCTCGAGTTCCCTCAAAGGTGACATGCAATCTCGCGCTGGGGACATAATGCGCTATGGGACTGGCCCTGAGTCGTCCAGGAGATAAATCTCTTCATGTTTCACCAACACCGTCCAGTTCCCTCTTCTCGACCGTTGTTTATTCCCTCGATTTGCTTTTTGCCTCCGCCTCACATGCTGTTTCCTTACTGTTACCGTCAAGTAGACTTGTCTTTGTACACTCTCCTAGAACTGTTCACCCTTGGCCTAATCTCGTCTTCACCGAATATCCAGCGTTGACTCGCTTTGCCGTTACTGTCTAGCATGCCCTCCGACCGTCTCTTTCTCTTCGCAGACTTGTATTACTGAGATGATGTGCTATCATAGTGGTTCTACGTCCATCGCATCATCTACATCCATTGGTGTGCCCGGATCCGTGTCCATCGGCGATTCGTCTGACGCGACGTCGTCCCGCCCCTCTCCGGCTTCCTCTACCCTCTCTTCTTCTTGCTCCGCAGGACCGAGTATGCTGAGCGGCCTGAAGAGTACGAGCGCCTTACTGAAGTCAGGCTCCACAAAGCTAGGCAGTGAAGGTGCGTGAAACGGGAGACGGTCGAGGAGCACAGACGATACAGTATATCCCGCCCCCGGGGTGCCTGTCTTAGCGTCCTCCTCCGCCTCCGTGTCCGAGTCCTCCAAGTCGGTGATGACGATCCCTGCCGGGCGTGGTGAGGGCAGCGTGCTACGTGCGGTCGAAGGAGGGTACGTACGGTCCTTCTCCGGCTCGTACCAGTGGGGAATCTTCATCCGCACGTCCGGGGTCTCATGTAACGTCACTTCCGGCGAGCAGGGCTCTTCGACTGACCCAGGAAGAATGATGGGCGAACGCATGTCCGGGATGAAGCTCGGCGCAGGAGGCGTACGCGGCGCCGCCTCTACCGAAGGAGCGTATGCTGTGGGCGACGGCTCAGTGTATGCGGTCGGAGGAGGTACTTGGACCTCAGATGGGAGCTCGACTACCAGTCCAAGCCTCGATGCAGAGGGTGGCGGTGAGATGGAGGTGCGGTTGAGCGTCATCTGGGCCAGTCCATGCTCGATGTTGTCGTACCTCCGACGTTTGGGACGCGGTGCTATGGGACGTGGCTCGGGGAACTCCACCACGGAGATGTCATCGTCCTCGAGGGTTTTCCGCTTGAGAGAGGGCTCGCGGAACCAAGGATGAGCACTGGGATGATACGCCCAGGTTGTCATAGAGTATGGTGTGAGAGTGATACAAACGGGTGGGCAACGAGAGAGAGTGACGAGCAAGGCGATGAGCAGTGAGTGGAAGAAAGACGGTGGCGCTCAACTTGAACCAGGTGCGCGTCTCCGGATCCGTCGCGCCCTTTCCATCGAATTCCAGTAGACACGTCAATCTTTCTCTCATCGTCTCAACGGTCAAATTCGCATAAGACCAGAGGGCTCCTAACAGCAATCGCAAACTGCAGACACACGTACTGACGTACGGCCTATGAATCGGGACAATACAGCGTCGTGCAGCAGGATACTCCATATGATCGCATGATACATGTAGGCGTACGAAAAAAACATAATGTCGTGGATGCCGATACAAGGCCATGTACGTACGACCCTCCCCCAAAAGCGTTTAACCACGCTTCTTCGACACACCGACGGTCTTGCCGCGGCGGCCTGAAAAGGTACGTGAGGATGCGAAATGACCTGCATGGATTGATGTACACACCGGTAGTCTTGGTGTGCTGGCCACGGACACGGAGGCCCCAGAAATGCCGGAGACCACGATGCGCCCGGATCTTCTTCAGCCTCTCGAGGTCGTCACGGGCCTTCGAGTCCACGGCGTTAGAGAGAATCTGCGAGTTCTTGCCATCGACAATGTCTCGCTGCCTGTTCAGGAACCATGTCGGGATCTTGAATTGGGTCGGGTTTTGGAGGATGGTAACGATACGCTCGAGCTCGTCCGAGTTGAGCTCACCAGCCCTGAGGGTGACATGAGAACCTGGTGTCTGGACACAGGGCACTCGCTACGCACCGCTTGTTGAGGTCAACGTCGGCCTTTTTGCATGCAATGTTGGAGTAGCGACGACCAACACCCTTGATCTCAGTCAAGGCATACATGATCTTGCGCTTGCCGTCCACATTGGTGTTGAGGAGACGCAAGATGTGCTAGACGCGCTGTCAGACCTGCTTTGGTCGAGTGTGGACCGCACGCGCGTACCTGGAACTGCTGGTGGGCTTCCGGAACGACGAGAGACATGGTGGTAGTCGGCTAGGAGTGGAGGCCGAACTAGAGCAGAATAACACAGTCAGCGATTTGCCGCCCTCATCCAAACATATGCGCCGCCATCCAACCCATCCCGTCGTCTTCCAACCCTCCCAAACGGCCAATCCATGTGAGACACGCTGGTGCAACAGTACGCCAGCATTCGTTATGGGGACTGTACTCACCGAGTGTGCTTGAGGACGCCGACGAGGATGCTGCCCAACGGTGAGGACGCTTGCGGGAGTGCGACTCGGCTAGACCCGTGTGCCTTCCACAAACGGAAAGAGACGCCCGTACTCAGCCCTTAGGGCGCCCGAAGCGCCGAACCCTTCCGTTGAATAGCGCGAAGCAATCCGCCATGGTGAGTCAGTGACCAACCCCATGGCCTTTATCCAGAGTGCGCTGCGTTCAAACACTGGTCTGCACTGTCCTGATGAACAGAGCTCATTTTAATAGCTGACGGGAACGGTATATACCATCTCCGCTATCAAGTTCCAGTCGGCCTCTATCGACGTGGTTGGTTGTATGTAGTAAATCATTGACTCGTGCAGGTCGCGAGTCGCGAGTCGTATCCATCCGTGGAGATAGCCGGAATATGTGTCTCGATACACGAGGATACGACATGTTGAATACGCATCACGTTTGCTTACATTCTTAGTGCCTCCTTGAACCTCGGTACGTCACAACTCTTCCCACTCATCAGTCTCTTGCCCCCTTCGCTGCCAAGAATGAGTCCGGGTACATTCTTCAGATCAAACAATCCTGAAGATAGGTATATCTCCTTGATCTACGAGAACAGCAATTTCTACGCGAGCTGGAACCCTTCCAAGCCAGTGAGGGTAAGCCGATATTCTTCCACGAGACGACCGTTTCTTCATACTTAATAGTGCCTGTGTCGAAGCAGATAGGCGACTATGGCCATCTTCAATCTGACAATTCCTTCGCGGTTGAGGGCAACATATTTGACACCGCGTTGCCGGGGACGTTCAATATCGCCCCTTACGAGCCAACGTCAACCGACGAATTCAAGTGTATTGTATCTCGACATGTGGACGAAATAAAGCACAGTGTAACGGGCGAAATGTACGTTCAGATAGACATAGGATACCGATTCCCCACTCATCATCAGACCAGGGGTGCATCATGGCTTCACAAAGCGAAGGTCGAGCAGACATTCACAGTCACCCGCAGCTTCGGTGCCATTCTGGTCATGACCAACGTGCGATACGCGACCCTCGAGCCCTCCGGGGCTCTCAAAGACCTCATCTACTCGACGGCATTCAACAAACACCAGGTCCTCGTTAGTGAACTCTACACTTGCTCTTCCTACGCCCGCCTGCTCGCCCCCAAGCAGACTCGTGCCGTCCAGGTCACCCTAGAAGCAAGTGCGCACCAACGCCTTCTCCGCGGCACGGAAGACGCTAAATGGACGCACACTGCCGATGGCGGCGACTTCATGAACGGAATATCGACGGACGGGGGGCATGCCTTCGCCCCCCTCTTTCGTCTTGTGGGCAGAGAGAAGACGTTCCGCAGGCTGCCCATCCGCGAGCTGTCGCCGCCGAAGTGGAGGCGTGTCGTCGATGTGTGTCAGCTGAGCCGTCCCTCAAGTCGTGCAGCATCGCCCAGTGGTCCCAGGAGGGTGGATGGGAGCAGATGTGAGGATGATAGCGACAGGGACGACCGATATTGAAGGGAAAATATTCTCAGTGAGGTTTTCTGCGGGCTACGTTGTAGGCAATCCTTCAATGTATCATCCACTGGCCTGCTGACGTGCTGTGACCTCAGCCTGTGTCTCTGCCTACGGCTGCATGGCCTCCTGCATCCAAGGTACCGGATTGGTATTTCATGACCGACATAATGTTGAGTACTCGCGAATTATTGTAGTCTTTGTATTTTGTTACTTTGTGTCATTCTACATGTAGAGATGCAGACTCAGCGGAGCTGCTTGTTTGGTGCCTCGAAACTTCGCTTTCGGGGGTGCTACTCGCTTTGCAGCCGACAAATGGACATGCCGACGTTATATTTCGAAGTGAAAGTCCGATCCAACGACATTGCTTGTGCCGTATCTGGCACCTCACCTCGACCTTCCAAGCAGCTTCTCCGTCCCCAGAAGACACTGGTTCCCGTCCAGTTCATAATCGAGTAGGGCACTGTCGGGATCGAATGTGACATTTGTCTCTTATAAGTACATGATCGTCATTGCGTGCCCCTCTCTACACATCAAACAGTCAACCCTGTCTGTTTTACGAAGTATTCACGAGCAGCTTCGAGCGCCTCCTTTGCCTTGTCAGTGTTGGGGCCGGAGCCTTGAGTGCTATCTCCTTTGCCACCAGCCTGTTGTTCGCAGGTGCTGTTAGCAAACATTTTGATGACGGCCGCAATTCAAGAACGCACCTTCCCGCCGATAAGCCCTGTGACGGTAGCTGCCCACTGGTTGGCGTCAAGACCCTTGGCCTTCGCCACCTCCGACACGAAGTTGATGTGAGCAACCCGCCCGTTAGCAGGGTCCGGGCTGATGACATAGATTGCCTTGCCCAGTTTCCTCCCTTGCTGTACGACGCTCTGCAGGACTTTCGCATTGCCTGAGACATCGAGGATAGTGATGTACGCTTCTGCGTCCTTGTTCGTCTGGAAGTACTCCTGGACAGCATCCACAGCCTGGCAGGATATGATTGGAACCGATCTGGTAGCCCCGGGCTTTAGCATGAACTCACCGCCTTGTTAGCCTTCGCCTCCTTCTCTTTTATCTCCTTGTCAAAGGCTTTCCGAATGCTCGCGAGACGATCCCGGAGCTCGGCTTTTCGGAGAACAGAGATATCAGCCTGGCCGAGCTCCTGGACTGATAATCAGCATGATGGCCCATGCGGATGCAACACATTGCACGTACTACAGTGTAGCTCTTGAGGCCAGCATCCTTCTCAGGTCCAGACATACTATCAAGCTGGTTCAGCCTCGCTGTGAATGCATCTGCCAGCCGCCGAGCTTCCGCGGCCTCGTGTCCAGTGACAGCGGTGATGCGCCGAATACCCTTGGCAATACCAGACTCTTCTATCACGACGAGGTCCTTGATCTCGCCTGTTCTCACCACATGACTGTCAACAATGTCAGCCTCCCCGCAAACAAAACATATGGGATAGCCGCGACTCACGTTCCACCGCAAAGCTCGGTACTCGTCGCCCTCCACTTAGGGTTATGTATATCCTGCAGCATATCATCCACAGAGTACTCGAGCGAGACTACCCTGACCGGGTCAGGATATGACTCGCCGAAGACAGCGCGCAAGCCAGGGATCTCATACGCAGTCTTCAAGATGACTTCCTTGCTGAACACCTTGACATTGCGAGAGATCCAGTCTTTGCTGATGGACTCGATCTTCGATAGCTCGGCGGGTGCGACTTGCGCCTTATGCGAGAAGTCGAAGCGGAGCTTGGTTGGCGCGACAAGAGAACCCTTCTGGTCGATGTGGTCACCAAGCACCTCGCGAAGGCCAAAGTTGAGTATGTGCGTAGCGGTGTGGTTGTTTCGCAGGGGCCATCGTCGGAGCTAAGCGCAGTCTGAGCATTACAGTGAAGCACCGCGTACCTATGAACCTCACCTCGTCATAGCTGGCGACGACTTCGTCACCGACCTTGAGTGTTCCGTACTTCAGGTGACCAATATGCAAGACGTAGCCGCTGAACACCTGGACATTCGAGACCTCGAACTCTGCGACACCATCGATGATGATTCCACCGGTATCATACTCCTGTCCACCGGACTCGGCGTAGAAGCTAGTCTTGTCGAGAATGATACCGAATTCGCCGCCACCCGATAGAGATGCCGTTGAGTCGACAAAGGACTTCTTTGAATAAATCGACAGAATGCGTGCGTTGATGTTACCCAATTCTACCATAATGAGTCACCATGAGCAGTCAAAGCCATCAATCAGGAGGATACTCACGGTACTTTGCGCTATCGTCCGTCTTTGGAATGTTCAAGGTCTTCTCGAGGTTGGCGATGTCATGAACGTCAAGCTTGACAGCGTCCTTGTCGCCCTTTTGTTTTGTGCCCTTGCTCGCCTCCTTCGACTCAGCCTCTGCAATCGCAAACTCCTCGTCGTTGATATCGAGACCAAGCTCTTCTGCCATCAGGCGCGTGAGGTCCACCGGGAAGCCATACGTGTCGTACAGACGCCACACGTCCCGACCGGAGAGCTGCTTGGTCCCAGCTTCCTTGGCCTTGTTGGCGTACACGTCAAACATCTTCTCACCCCGATCGAGCGTACGAGAGAACGACTCCTCCTCCTCGTCAAGAATCTCCTTGAGTTCGTCCGTCCTGCGCGTAATCTCGGGGAAGACGTCACCCAACTGCTCGACCACCGCCGGAACCAGCGACGAGAAGAACGAGCCGATCTGCACGCCGAGTTTCTTGCGTGCATAGCGGCACCCTCTGCGCAGGATTCTCCTGATCACGTAGCCGCGGCCGACCTTGTCGGGAACGCCACCGTCGCTGAGCGCGAAGGTCAGCGTTCTGACATGATCAGCCACAACACGGTAAGCCGTGTCAATGCCGTCTGGGTCCGCGTCGCCAAACTTGCCCTGGTATGGTCGCGTACCGGTCAACTCCTGGATCTTCGCAAAGATCGGGGAGAAAACGTCCGTGTCGTAGTTCGAGCGCTTGTTCTGAATGACGGAAACGAGACGTTCAAAGCCCATGCCAGTGTCGACATGTTTGGACGGAAGAGCTTTCAAGGAGCCGTCGTCTTCACGGTTGAATTGGATGAAGACGTTGTTCCAAATCTCGAGCACGTCCGGATCATCCTGATTGACCAAATGAGCCGCATTGCGGCCTCCGATTCGGTCGAAGTGGACTTCACTGTGGGACGCTGATTACCTTTTGACGCATGATAGAGTGGGACAAGCTTACCTGCATGGCCCACATGGGCCAGTCGCACCCATTTCTAGACTAACATAAGCGAAGTTACACGACTATGCGGAGACTCTTACCCCAGAAGTTGTCCTTTGCGTTTCCGGGAAGTATGTGGTCTTCTGCCACGCCCTGATCAAGCCAGTACTGACGAGCCTCGGTGTCGGGAGCAAGACCATTCTTCGGGTCGCCTTCGAAGTAAGTGACGTATAGCTGTTCTTTCGGCAGCTTGTAGACCTCTGTTAGAAGCTCCCAGGAATAGGCAATTGCTTCTTCCTGAGAATTGACATTGAGGAAATGTATGCATCCCTGTCACGATTTACGCACCTTGAAGTAGTCCCCGAAGGACCAGTTACCCAACATCTCGAAGAATGTGTGGTGGTAGGAGTCTTTACCGACATCATCCAGATCTACAATAGGATTCAGTACAGCGCATTTCAAACTTAAGATGTAGTTGACCGTTGTGCTTCCCGCCTGCACGAATACATTTCTGTGTGTTGAAGGCACGATTCAACCTTGCGAGGTCGGATTGGGGATCGACAGTGCCAAGGAATATCGCCTTGAACTAGTGACGGGATGAGCGATCTGGCAGGTCGGTGAAGTCAATCTACCGTACCTGATTCATTCCGGCATTCGCGAACAAGAGCGTCGGGTCATCGTGAGGGATAGTAGACGAGGAGGGGACGAGGGTATGACCCTTGGACTGGAAGTAGTTGAAGAACTCCTGGCGCACTTTGGCGGCAGGCCAGTTCAGGTATGTCCCAGACGACATGGTCGACAATGCGCGGAAGTAGGAAGGATGGAAGGAGGAGCGGCGGAAGGCGAGGTTCAGGCCCAGCATCGGGCACGAGAGCCATTCTGTCCACAATTCCTTCGAGTCACCACCAGCAAGCGATAAGATTAGATCGGACTAAGATCGGATTCGTCTCGATCTTGCTGACTGATCGAAATCTCGCTTCCGCCCACGCCGCGAGTGAGTCTGTCCCGCCCTCTTCCTCTTTTTCCTCTTCTCCTACTGTCTCTTCCATCAACCATAGCCTCGTACACCTACCGAAAATCACAGACATGGAGGCAGCATCCCAACAACAAACAACGCCGCTTTTCACCTGTATATCATGCAGTATCGCTTTTTATTCTGCCGAAGATCAGAGTATGCGTTACCTCTTGAGACTCTTCGCTCCTACTTACTTGCTCATGCACAGGGGAACACTACAAGTCAGACCACCACCGCTACAATATGAAGCGGCGTGTGGCAGGGCTTCCTCCCGTTAGTGCGGACGTCTTCAACCAGAAAGTCTCGGAGAGACGTGCGGAGACCTCGGTGACTACGTCTCCGAAGAGCATGAGTTGTGATGCTTGCGGGCGAGCACCTTTATTATCTCTTCATGCTGTCTGAAGTTTTACCTTTCTATGTACAGAAAGTTCTACACCACTGAGAACGCTTTCCGCTCGCATCTGAGCTCTCGGAAACACAAGGAGAACGAGCTCAAGACAGTGTCAAGGCAGAAGAAACAACTCACTGCCCAAGATAGTGTAGCCTCTAACGGTCCTCAAGCTGATGAGCCTGTCGACACCTCTTCGCCCGCTGGCAGCAGCAAAGATGTCGATATGACCTCCCCCGAGCCCGCCCAGCTCGCCACACTCAGGGTAGACGCAGACGCTTCGGACGACGAGGTTAACCAAACCATTGACGAGAAGATCGCAGCCGCTCGTGCGCGCATCTCTCCCACTCAGTGCCTCTTCTGCACCCAGACCTCGTCCTCACTCGAAGACAACCTGACGCATATGTCAGTCATTCACTCATTCTTCATCCCAGATGCGGAGTATCTCGTAGACCTCTCAGGTCTCACGAACTACCTCGGCGAAAAGATCGCTGTCGGGAACGTCTGTATCTACTGCAACGGCAAGGGCCGCGAGTTCCGCACGCTTGACGCCGTCCGGAAACATATGCTGGACAAGGGCCATTGCAAGATCGCCTATGACACCGAGGGCGACCGCCTAGAGATCTCCGATTTCTATGACTTTTCATCCTCGTACCCGACCGACGACAAACCGCGACGCAAGAACGACAAGCGTGCCATCCGCGAAGGGGATGCCTCGGGTCCAGGAGCGGAGGCCGAAGAATGGGAAGATGTAGACGAAGAAGGCGACAAAGAGGTAGATGAAGTTGTTGACGAATCCGAGAGCGAGTCCGATTCTTCGGACGGCGTACCCGACAACGAGCTCGCCTACGGTGACACCGAGTACGAGCTTGTCCTGCCTTCGGGCGCGCGCATCGGGCACCGTAGCATGCGGCGCTACTACGCTCAGTCCTTCACAAGAGCGCCGCGTGGAGGCAAGCCTGAAGATCCCAACTCAGGGGCCGCCCTCGTTCGTCGGTTGCTTGACGACAAGCACTCTGCTCTTGTCCCGAGGAAGGGCGGGTTTGGTGCCTACGGATCTGGTACGGAGGTGATCAAGGCGAGGAATAGAGGAGAGGCAAGGGAGGCTGGTAGACATGTACGCGAGTTCAGGGATCAGCGGCGGAGAGAAGACTTCAAGACCAAAGTCGGATTCATTCACAACAACCAGAAGCATTTCAGGGATCCCCTCCTTCAGGTGAATACTGGTCAGGCTCTTTGTTCCCTTACATGGACACTCACGCCCTTCGTCAGTGATAGTAACGTCGCGCGCCACAACACAAGCTGTATTCAAACATACGAGTAGTCTAGTAATGTAAAGTTCAAAAGAGCTACGAGCTACGACAAGCGAAAGGGACTGAGAGCGGGGCATGGACAGAAGACGAAAGTCAGTGAGACGTCCGTCGTCCATCATCATTCATCATGGTCAATGGGTATCTACCAATCCGTTCGAGTGCAAGACGACAGCAAGAATCCACATACAAATCGAGAGATAATATTACGGGCTCAGTAAATATACGCTGCTGGAACGACCCCTTCGCGCCCTGAGCGCACATCGCGTGCATACCACCATCTACGAGCGTCATGTTAGTTCACGACCAGACTCATAGAAAGTCGAAGCACGTACGCAGCATCACCGTCATCTAGAACCTCAATCTCCTGCCCAGCAGAGAGGGGCAACTCGCCTTCACCTCCTCCATCAAAGGAGTACCGCGCATGTGCAGGTCTGCTCATCTCCTCACCGCCCATCGTACCAACGATGGCGTCCGACGGCGTTTCCGCACGCATGTAGTTGTCCGGATCCGGCTGGAAGGGATCATGCTCGGTCGCAGCACCCGCCGATGGTGGCTCCTTCTCCGGGGTAGGACCAAACGCGCTGTCCCCAAGGACTGTCGCACGTGTTGCGGCATTGATGTGCTCCAGCAGAGAAGACGGGCGATGCGACGAGTCGTCATCGTCGTCAACCACACCGCCATCGAGCTTGATCTTCTCATCGCGGCGCGTGAACAGTGTCCAGAGGATGCCGAGCAACGCCAGCAGGAAGACAACACCAGCGGCAATTGCGATGGAAATGAGGATGACGATACCAGTGGCCAAGAAGTCTACACAGCTGTCAGTGACAAAGACACGGAGAAACCTGCGCTGAGTACTTACGCTTTTGCGTGAAGCTGAACGTCGTGAACGAGTGAATTAGCCCGTACAGCACGCCGGCCGTTCCAGACGCAGACGCCGTGACAATATAGGGGATGAACGACTGCCCATCGAACAGCGCAGCAGATGCGTTCCCGAAGGCAGAATCGGTCAGAGCGCCCGATAGCATAAGCACGCGATCCGACTGAATCAATGCGTTTGCGTTGTGCGTGTTCTGCAGTGGGACCATCATCAACTGCGTGACGTCCGTCGCAGAGTCCAGGGACGAGCCTTTGATGACGAAGATCAGCTATTTGCCGCAGCCCTGCATCTGGAAAAACACTGACCGACACTCGACCAGCTCTGGCCATCCCAGAAGTAGAGGAACGCAGACGAATTATCAGAGGACCGCCCCGCAGCAAAGATACTACTTGAGTTGAGATCGTTCACGGTGACCGCAGTGACCGGCCCCGGTAAGGTACTGGCGTCGCCCACAGCCGTCCAAGTCGCATTCGAGATGGAGTACTTGGCCACATTCGCAACGGTACTATCCGCAAGCGCGATGGATCCCGCAGCGACAATGACGTCCTCCTTGCTCTGCACATGCAAACCATTCAGCACGCCAATCAATATGCCTGCACTGCAGACCTACCTCAGTATATGTAACGGCGGCCACATCGCCCTGTATGCCATTCCCCAGTGGACTCCACTGCTCGGACGCGTAGTTGTACGCACAGATCGCGCGGCACGCCGTCGACCCCGCCTGCGCGAAGCTTCCCGCCACAACGATGACGTCCGTCTGTGAGGGCGACGCCGTGATTGAGCGAACGAGGACACTCGTGCCCGACAGCGCCGGCACGCCCGACATGTCCCACGTTCCCTCCGCGAGGTCATAGATCGCGAACCCATTCGCATTCGTGCCCTGCAGCGTGAACTCGCCGCCAATGAAGAGCTTGTCGCCCTGCACGAGCAGCGTGCGCACGGTCCCATTGACCTGGTTCCCGCGCAGCGGCGTGAGGGTGTCCGAGCTGTTGTCGTAGACGGCGATGTTCGCGTAGGTCAAGCCTCCGGACGTGTACGTGAAGTTCCCGCCGATGACGATCATCTCCTCGTTCTTCGCGGAGCTGTTCGCCCAGAACGCACCAGCGAACACGGCGGGCGCAGGTGATGCAGGAGCGGGCGGCAGAGCAGGGAGCGTCGCTGCGTCGCTAGTGACCCTCTTGTTGAACAAATGCTTGAAGACATCGACCCTCGGGAGCCACATTGATCGGTGCACATGAGAGTACCGGCGCCTCGAAAGACTCGACGTCGAGCCCGTCGCCGACACGTTGCCAGTAAGCTGGATGCCCAAGGGCGACAGCTCCGGCTGACCATCCGCTCCGTTTTGGACCAACACCATGCCCGTAGATCCAACCTGCAAAGACGCCTGCACATTACCAGCGACGAACTGCCCACCACTCGACGAAGTGCCGTTGCCCACGAAGGTCATGCTCCCGACTAAATATCCTCCGGTGTTGATCCAAGTGCTGTTAGCCACATCCCAAGCCACGAATCCGGACGCCTGGTCTACAGTGTCGCTTGATCCAGACGTCTTGACTTCTGTGAAGTTCCCTGTCACCAGCAGCTTGCCACCGACGTAGTCCACGCTCGTAACGCCTCCATTCAGGCCCCCCGATAGCGCCTCCCATGCGTTGCTTCCAACACTGTACGCCGCCACGCCGGCAAGCGCGCTGTTCGACGCCGACTGCGTGTCAGTGAACATGCCACCGACGAAGAGCGTGTCTCCGTCCAACGCGAGACTTGTCACGGGACCGTTCAACCCATCCTTCACGAGCGTCGAGAGCTGGCCGTTCTTGTACACGACGATGTTCGACGCACCCGAGGCAGAGCCCGAGGTGAGGCTGAAGCTGCCTCCAATGAACAGCGCGCCAGACGGGTGCTGCACGACAGCCGAGACAGTGGGTGCCTTTGCCGAGAGGCTCGTAACGCCTCCAAGCGCGCTCAGCAGGTCCACACCGACGCGATCGAGGGACGTCTCCGAGGCAGTGGGCACCGACACCTGCGCGCTGATCGTGGACGACGCAGACGAAGACGACAGCGGCCACTCGAAGATCCCGAACGAGCTGGCTCCGGCGGACGACGTGCCGTTCCCGCTGCTCGTACCGTTTGCAGTGATGTTAGCGCTCGTGAGCACCAAGTTGACGGTCCCCGCAACTAGTTCGTACTGTCCGTTCTGTCCAGAACCGTAGGGACTATCTGCCAGTGTCAACTCGATCGTCATCTGGAAGTTAGGCGACGACGGCACAACTGGGCCGCTGTAGATGAGCGTGGACTGGTCGTTCGCGTTGGTTTGCGGGATGGTCGTGACGGACGGTTGTAGCCCCCCGCCAGGGAACACGGTGACCGCTACGCTCGTGCGCAAGGGGCAGTCTTGGAAGTCGCTGCAGCCCGGGATAACCATGTAGACGTCGTATGTGCCCGAGGCAGAAACGTACGGCATCCATGTGACGCTGGGTCCTGATGATGCAGATGTGCCCACCGCAACGTCCGACACGAGCACCGTCTGGAGCGTGCCCGGGACGTTGGTCGTCGCTTGCTTCTCGTTCCAGTTGCCAGTGAACGTGACAGTGGACGGGCCAGGCGCGAAGCACGATTGTGTGTCGTTTGATGAGACTGCGGACGCATACGCGCCGGAGGACAGCAGCTGCATGATATGCAGACCCGCCCCCGCTCCCTGCCATTCAGTCAATTGCAACTGGAAGCCAGTCACCGTGAGTGTGTCGCTGAACAAGAAGTCCTGGTAAAGGATCGACGAGTTGGCGAGCAATGGGCAAGGGTTGGTGCAAGTTTGGTTCTGGCCTGTCGAAGGGTCGACATAGCTCAAGGTCTGAACCGTGTTGTCCGGGATCGTGGTCAGGCTAAATGAACGTCAGATAGTGACATATGACGCATGAAAGGGCACGTACGTGAAACCAGTCGTGCTTCGTCCGTCAACGAAAGTGTTGCCGAGACGGACGCCCCGCGCCGACATCGCAGAGAACGTCCGCGCGGTGATGACTGCCGTCTGACCGTCCGCCGCTAGCCAAGTGTTTCCAGATCCATCGGCACCTGCAGGGCAGAGGATGTTGTCGATGTCATCGAAGCCCGACTCTGAGGAAGCTGGCTGAGCGACGATCTGTGCATTTTGGAGGCCGATGGGAACGAGGGACGACGAGAAGGGGGAGGCACCCGGTGAGTAGGGCACGTTTGGGTTGTTGGTGTTGTTAAGAGTCGCGTTTCCGTATGCTATGGAGAAGGAGCCGGCAAAGAGGAGGCTAGAGGCGGACGAGTTGGTGGTGATGTCGAGCACCTCGCCCGACAATCCGCCAAACGGTGGCGAAGACCACTGCGACGACTTGGTGTTCCATACGGCGACCGACTTGCCTGGTGAGGAAAACTGACCGCCGACCCAAACGTTGTTGTTGCTCTGGTCGCAGTACAGGGCGTGTACGAGACCATCCGGACCGCCAGAACCTAAGGACGCGATGGAGTCTGAAGATGCGGTGTAAGAAGCAATGTAACTGGCGGATGTGCCGTTGATGGAGGAAAAGTTTCCGCCGAAGTAGAAGACGTTGCCCAAAGCGCAGCCCGCGAGTATGCTTCCCCCGTGGTCGGTGGAGCCTACCGGGGTAAGGTCGCCATCCGAGGATCGAGACAGTAGCGTCGCAGTGGTGGGGTCGAAGGAGGTAGCAACGGAGTTGTTGGCAGAGATGCCGAGACCAGCGAACGCGCCAGTGAGGGCGACAGTGCCCATGCGGTCGAAATCGACCAGAGGGAGGGATGCGGACGCGACATGGGCACCAAGTAGAGAGAAGACTAGGGAGACGAGGGGTTTGGAGCGATTTCGTCTCATCTGGAATAGGCAGGCATGCACAGAGGGCCTGAGGGTATATTTGCTGCCTGGTCGGTGGTGAAGGAGAGACGGGAGAGGCGAGAAGCGAGCGGACGAGCG
>MPVS01000359.1:0-12351 GCA_001931775.1 Fomitopsis pinicola
CGGAACCGGACCTTCCGACTGAAGCGATACATACTATTGTGATTGCCAGCGATAACATCGCGAGCATCAGGCGCATTATGAAACCATCCGGCCCTGGCCTCGGCCAGTTGCACGGCACGTGGATGAATAAGAAGCTTAAGGCACTTAACCGCAAGGTTATCTTCTTATGGACTCCATCCCACTGTGGGATAGAGCATAATGAATACGTGGACGAGCTAGCCAAAGAGGCTGCTACGAACCCGTGGGAAGTAGTGGGGATTGAACACCCCAGAGACAGGATACCCATCGACGAGTTTATCGCCGGGAGGAGGTGGAATAGGGAAGAATTCTGGGAAGGACTCCCCCGATATAAGTCACATGCTTATCGCGGAAAAGAAATCCGTGAGAAGGTGATACACGAGTGGTCGGCCGAATGCGGCTTGCCTGGATTCACACAGCGTGTCCCCTTAAGGGGGCTACCTGACAACTCCATTAGCACGCAACCCTCTGCGTACATGGGACACGCCTTCTGGTGGGACAAGGAGCTTGCTCCAAAGCTCGGCGGAAAATCCGATTACTTGCGTATCGGGGAAGTCGACCTGCGTCTGGAAGTGGACGACGGGAAAGGCAACATGACCAAACGATCCTACGAGGAAACTATGTTCCCTACGAAGGTTCGAAACAGCGAAGTGGCTAGATTCACACGCGTCATTACGAACCATTTCCCACATGGTCATTACAAGAAGCGCTTCAAGCTTCTGAAAGATAACGAGAATGCAAAATGCATTTGCGGCCGAGGCGGTCACGAGGAAACCCGCGACCACATATTATTCAAGTGCCCTCTGTACATACGGAACAAGTGCTACCACCGCAAGCCTTTCGTGGGTCCCTTCAGCAAGGAACACGCGGGGCTTGGCACATGGTATCATCGGCAACAGCGTGGGTGGAAGCCCGCGGACGTCGCTGAGTTCCTGAAGCTTAACCCTATGGTTGGCACGTTTGAGTGGGCCGAGATTCTTTCCAAATGTAAGGAGGATCGGGCCGGCGGCAATGAGTTCACGGAAGCGTGGGCTAAACTCGAGGCATACACAACGTGGCGCCTCAATAAGGTCAAAATCTTCTTTGACCGGAGAAAAGCTGCGCGGGAAAAGGTACGAGACCCTACTCAGGTCAAGGACCAGGACGTGCGCGGATATGAGGAGGCGTTTGACCTCCGAAAGGCGGACAAGTTTGCTGAGGAGTTGCTGCGCACATGGCAACAGCGTAATGAGCAAGGCTTGCATCAGGGCTTCCCGGCGCCGTTGTGGCCGGTGGACAGATTGAGACGATACAGGAGCCCTGCTCCTGTACGTGTCATTCCAGGACCACGAGAAATTGTGGACGAGGATGGGGTCCCTCTCCTCCCCCCGCGTGCTTCGCAGGCGGAGGAGGAAGGGCTAATCGCGGTGCATCCAGATTGGGACCGGGAGGAACCTCACGCGGGGTTCATTCCGGCTCTGGATCGGTTGTTAGACGCCGCAATGTGGGAGCGAGCGGAAGTGGACATTGATCCACGGAGCGCGCTGTATATGGGGGATGCCCCGAGAGAAGGGAACTAGATCTCAGGATATGGACAGCTCTGCATGTATCGTAGATACGGAGTTTAAACACGTGGAATTAAAAAAAATAAAAATAAAAAAAGAATATGCCCTGTGATAGATGTCCTCCAGACATCTATCACGTCCCGTGGTGTAACTGCGGCCTACCTCTCAATTCGACTCTGGGCGGTCAATAACTTTCTGATACGCTCAGCTGCCGGTGCATACGCTGGCTCGTGCCACGTACTCAAGATAACCCGGTGCATCAGGCGTTTGTACCAACTGCGCTTCTGATATACACTGCCTTATTCCTTATTGACCGTGACAGTTGGGCGCCGGCTAGTATAGACAAGTTGACTGGGTTCCAATCCGCTCTCACACTAGTACTGTGCATTTGATCATTCTCTCTTTGGCTCGGTGTCCCCTTCACGCTGCGTGCGCGTACTAGCCGTTCTTTATACTCCAAGGCCTGCTTAGTAGATCGGCAGTTATGTCATCGGACAACCAACTCTCGTATGGATTAGCATCGACAACTCCACGTGGTCTTGTGGACCGCGTGAAAGGGTTCTTTCAGCGCAAAGATCGCGTGGACGAAGGTGCGGTCTACACAGAGAACGTTCTCCGGCCGAGATCTCATTTGTGACTCGGACTGGCTATGCAGGTGGCTTGCGACTTCTCTTCGATCAGGATCAAGAGGAGACTGGTCCTTTAGCGTTGTACAGCCCGAACCCATCCACAGTAGAACTGGGTGTAGTGCATGCAGACTTGCACGGAAGTCGTCGCAACAATTCGCTGCGCTACTGTCTATCAGCTGTGTGGTAAGTATATATACCACACCACGCATACCCACACGACCGGACATAACTCATGCTTCGCCTTGCACCGGAAGGTTCAATCGCAAGCGGATATGGTCTATTATCGGCGTGTTGAGCCTGCTCTTCGTTGCATCTGTGTCTATCAAGGTGTTCTTCTGGGATAGGGATACATTAGTAAGGGGGCATGCCCATTTGTTCTTGAGCTCTCTGCTTACACATCTGATCGTATAGCCTCTCAAAAGCGCACCCGCCCTGCCAGAATACAGCACCTCCCTTGGCTGCTTAGATGCCTCCTATACATCTCAACCGACTACGTTGAGGGGTCCTATTTTCTCGGATGGGCGACACACCATAGGTATCACGGGTGGTGTCGTCGGAACGCTGAGCATTCTGGGGACAGAGAGCAATGCCACGGAAGTGGAATATGAAGTGAAGCTCGCGACCACCGACGAGGGCCTCCTTCGAGCCATCAGTTATAGACTGTCGTCCGGGGAAACGAGCACGATGAACATGGACTCCATCCAATTCTCGCCTCCCGACCCTTCGTGCAGTCAGCGGTACGACATCACAGTCCGCATCCCACCAACCGTGCGCCACCTCGATATCACAACCGAAGGGACAACGCACGTCATGTTCGACCGTACCACAGCCGCGCTGCCCAAGCTAGACACCCTCACCGTCAACCTGCGAAGTCCGGATCACAAGAACATGATCCTCACGCACCGCGGCATCCGGGCGGAGGCGCTGTCCTTCACGATGGGCGGCGGCCTACTCTCTGGCAACATGCTCCTCGCCCAGAACATGACGCTCCGCCAGTCTGGCTACGCCTGGATGCTCGTCGACGCGGTGTCCGCCAATGACCCCAGCCTCGCGTCCGTGCCTACCGTCCTCCGCACCGAAACCGGCGTCGGCCGCTCCCATGTTACCTACCGCCATTTTTCGGGGGCGGCACACAGGCAGATTGACAGCGTGCACAAGGCCGCCGGTGGCCAGCTGGAAATCGACTATGGCGCAGCAGATTTCGAGGGGTCTGTGGAGGTCACTGCAGGGAGGGTTCGTGCTAACGGCGCTCTAAGGGTGCCGTCGCAGACGGTGCCAGGGTGAAGAATAAGAAGATGTGGGTGGGACGCCAAGAGGGCACGGATCAGGTAATAGTAGAGAGCACTAAGGGATACGCCACGCTCCTCTTTTGAGATTGCTGATTTAGCGAGCTGGAAGTTGATATTTATTTGCAATTCGTCAATGGTTCAAACGTGCAAGGCTTTGGCTCGACGGTGTAGCTCGCTCGACTGCCCAGGCAAATGCTTCCTAGGTATCAGATCCAAGCGCCTTCTATGTACCAGCCCTTTAAGACGGCGTGTCAAGGGTAGACTCATCTGCGGCAGCGTAGTCTAGAGGATGGAATCACAGCATCTGAGGAGACAAGTCTCCCAGACGTTGAATACGTCGCCCAGCTTGCTACATTTGATTTACGACTTCGACAGAGTACAGTATACACCACGACTGATTGAGTACTTCTTACTTACTAGTCAACCACATGGGACTCACAACCTATGACTCGTATACGTTCTTCACCTTGTACATTTTGGTATCCGCCGGCGTCTCGAGCTCACTCCCATAGATCGGGTCGACCTTGTACATCTTCGTGTCCACCGGAATCTCAAACGCCTTCTTCGTGAAATCCGCAGGGGCACCGGCTCCGCGCCCGCCCTTCTCCACGACCTCCTTCTCCTCCTTCGCCGCCTTTCCCGGCGCACTCGCCGCGGGCGCGGCCTTGCTCGCAATGCTCGCCGCGCGGCCGTCCGGGATGCGTATGAACTCCCTGCGGCCCGTCTCCTTGGACTCGCCGTCGTAGATGTAGTAGCCCTTGCGCTCGAACTGGAGAATGTCGCCCTTGTTAAGCGCGAGCACGTTCGCGTCCGCGAGCGCGTCGTCGCGGAACTCGCTCTGTGGCGTGACGAAGTCCTTCACGTCGTCCTCTTCCTCGAGCTTCTTCTTCGTGATCAGGTAGTCGTAGTCGAGCAGCGTCGTCTCGACGAGCGGGTGGTCCGCGTGCGCGGCCGGGTCGGTCAGCCAGGTGATCTTCTTCTTGGTCTTGCGGAAGTCGCCCGCGAGGTGGAGGTCCAGCGTGATGTGTGTGATCACACCGTCGGCATTCGTCTCCTTGGAGCGTACGATGGCGTTACCCCAGTCCATGAGCGTGATTTCCTCGTTGTCATCGAAGGACACGGCATCCTCCTGCTCGACGAGAATACTGCTGGAAAATACGGTCTTCTTCTCGCCCACCTCCGGGTTCTTTTTGTGTTTCGGCAGCGTCTTGACCTCAGGCTCGGACGGCCCGCCGTTGATCGTGACCTTCACGCTGTACGAGCCGATCACGTGAGCAGTTGTACACGCTGCAGTATCGCGAAACTACGTACATCCCGGTTTTGCTGATGGCCCAGAATCGCGGGGCGATAGGGTCGATGATCTTCTTGTTCAACGTCCAGAGGGAGTCCCACTCGAGGGAGACGATAGCTTGTGAGGGTCCCTGAGCAAGCATGAACTGGCGGAGAGCCTCCACGGTCAACCCGCGGCGACGTATACCTTAGAAGGGTAGCGTCAGTTGGAGTATGAAGGACCTCCTCGATGCGGCGTACCTCTGACAGTGGGGAATCGCGGATCATCCCACCCATGGACAAGGTGCTGGTCAACGAACCAGTGGAGTTTGCGTTTTGAGAGTAGGGTATAGATGAAGTTGAGTCGACTATCCGTAGCCGTTAGCCTGGTTCCTCTTGAGAGCACTCGGGAGAGGTTCTTCGTACCTGAAGTCCCAGATGCGTACAGGGCGAATACCAAGAGCCTCGATCATCCAGTAGTATTGGGGGTTCCTGTCTCGGTACTCATTTGTCCTCAGAGCATGTGTAACACCCTCGAGGGAGTCTACGATTGGGCATGCAAAGTCATATGTCGGATAGATCTTCCACTTATCTCTGAAGACAACTGATCAGCTTTCTGAGGTCAGAGGTCTCGAGGACTTCGGTGGCCTACCCGGTACGATGGTGAGGGAGGACATTGCAGCGGTAGATAACAGGGTCTCGAAGCGCCTTGTTCGGGTTGTCCACGCTCATCTTCGCGCGGATACACCAGCGAAGACCCTCAGGTGAGCCGGTCTTCATCTCGGCGAAGTGTGCTAGGTTGTCTTCGACGCTGTCGTCTCGATGCCGGGATGCAATGCCGTCAAAGCGTTGTTGGCGCATCTGACAGCATATGCATGACAATGAGCCGAGAACAAACCGCGTGGATGCTATGAATTGAACGTGCCTCCGCCTGTTCGGTGTCGTCTGCATACGCCTTGCCGTCCTTGATAATCTTGATAGCAAGCTCATACAGCTGGTCGAAGTAATCCGATGTATGCGATACTGCATGGCCACGGATATCTAGCAGCGCAAGGTCCTCCAAGATTGTCTCCTCGAACTCCGTGCGCTCCTTTGTCGGGTTCGTGTCGTCGAAGCGGATGAGCAGCTTGCCCTCGTACATCTGCGCGAAGTACTGATTGAGCATCGCTGCCTTGGCGTGGCCGATGTGCAGGTAGCCGCTCGGTTCGGGTGGGAACCGCGTGACAACCTTGCCCGTCTCCGCGCCCTCGAGCCCCAGTGAGAAGGACGCGGCGGTCTTGTTGGAGCGTGCTTTGCTCGATTTTGCCTCGGTGAGGCTGGCGATCACGAGCTGGGTCGAGTCGAGCGACTCAAGGTGGGTGTACCATCGGAGGAGATGGACGTGCTTGTTGTTCTTGAGCAGCCCGACGATCTTCACACTCCCTAGTCTCTGATCGGTGCACTGAGTGCAGCATAGAGACATCTTGCGCACCTTTGAGAGCACCCCACACAATCCAGTCTGCGGCAGAGATGTCATGGCCGACCAGGAAGGCACGGTAAGCAAGATGGTCATCTAGGGAATCGAGTGCCGCGACTATTTCGGGGAACGCAGTCACTGTGGGCAACGACTTTGCGAGAGCAAAATACGCTTGCGTCTAACCAGTTCGATTAGTTCGTGCGGGCGATCGACTTGGAGAGAGACATGAGAGACACACTTTCGCGCTGTCATCAGACAATCCTCCCTCCTTTGCAAGGGTCTGTACAATCTCATCCTCTGCCGAGAGCGTCGACCCGTTGAGATCAAGCGAAAGACTAGCACCCTCCTCGAAGGCAAGTTCGGCCTTGCCGGTGTATGTTGCAACAGCCGCTGCCGCGAAGGGAAATGGAGATAGAGTAGCAGAGAGCTTGAGTACGCCAGTCATCGTGACGAGCGTATCCAGACAAAGATGTCTAAAGCGGGAAGAAAGAGAGAACTCGGATAGACGAACGCTGGACTCTGGAAATATGACTCGCCACAATCGCGCCTCGTAAACGTCGATGAGTTATATGCCCTCCGATGGAAAGTTCGACGACTGCCGCCGTACGGTGGCGACCAGCGACGTACCTCAGCGGTGGCCAAGGGCAGTCGGCCGTAAGGCGCCGAATGCCGGCGGCTGGTGGTGACGGTCAACCTGAGGCGGTGGACCTCGGTGGACCTCAGTGGAAACCAACGGACGTCGGTGGACACCAACGGACGTCAGCGTATGTCAGTATGGTCTGCTAGCATTGGGTGACTCGTGATGGATGGCAATGGTCTTCGGTGCATGTTAGTATATACTGGTGAATGACAGTGTTGTCTGGTGGATGTTACCGGAGGTTATGAGTATTCACCACAGGTCGGTGAGTGACAGCCAAAGTCGGCACCGGCCGGCTGTTGTCGCCGGTGGCAGTGGGCACTGACGGTCAGGCGGAGAGACACGAATTTCCTCCTCTCTTCTCGTTCCTCATGATGGAGTCGCTCACGGGGCCTATCGACAAAACACGCCTTAAGAACGATCTCGTCCTCATTGCCCAGGCCCTAGGCCTACAGCCGAAGGGTAACAAGGATGTTCTCATCGGGCGTATCACCGACCACCTTAAAACTCATCCGGACCTTGTCCTCGATCCACGGTTCCAGGGTCTATTCGCCTACAGACCTGACAAAGCAGTGGCTTCATACGGCCGTGTTGAGACGAAAGCACAAGGAAAGACGAGTGCTGATAAAGCGAAGGAGGATATGGTTGCAGGAAAGGAAGCTGATGGCCGTGCATCAGGGTGAGCCTCCTATATCTCGACCTTACAATGTTGTCTCACCAGTGGCATGAACATTACAATAGCGCAGCAAAGCGTCTGCAGGACCTACAGTTTCCTGCTGATCCGCCACCACAGTTTGCTCGTTTACAGTCTGGGACATTGGGCAGCCTCGGGTCAGCTGTCGTATCTCGTAAGCCCAATTGTACATGCATGACCTCGTTATCACTCTTACGAATGTTGTAAGGCTCAACAAGGAGCTCTACCGGGCCTGAACCTGACAAGGAGTCTTCACTCTCCCCGATGTCAAGCCCGCGTCTTGAAGATGATAGCGAAGTGGACAACACAGTGGGGCCAGCCGTGGCACAGTTGCTCGTGATGCCGAGGACTCCGCCGCAGTCATACACGCTGTTGCCCAGTACGCCGCCACGTGTTCAGGCCACTGGGCTTGCGGAGAAGAACAGTTTAGAGCCAGAGGAAGGTAAGATTCTCATACTTGTCTTGTTATCGTGCACTCACCGGTTCAATACACCCCAGTTGTTGTCGCATTTCATCAAATCTCTGGGGACGCCACACAGAATGTACTAGAAGTCTGTGTGAAGGAAAGCCGTGACGTATCGATCAATCGTCGCACGGCCCCGGATGGATCTACCACCTATACAGCACGGTTGTCTGAGCTGCTTCCTGTGGCTATCAATGAGTCTAGCCCCATTAAAGGTATGAGGCTCCACTATCAGATACCCCTGTGCGTTTTTGACATACGTCACAGCGCGTGGTGGCCGTCTCTATCGCCCTGGCTTCAGCACCGACAGTAGCAAGGTGTCACTTGGAGACGTCGAGACCGTCCTTGCTGGGAACAGTAGTCAGTTCCGCATTGATCGTGTCAATCAATACAAGCTTCAACGTACGGCAGATGGTGAATCATTGCTATGCAACGTCTACTTCGAGCAGCAGCCTGTGGCATCAGCAAAGGTACGGTGTGCAAAGCTCCGCACCAGTGTGATTATCTCTGATTGAATGACAGGAATCAGGCTTACGTAGCGTGAAAGTGGAGGAGAATCACAAAACCATGACCTCTACCAAACCTGTGTCTTCCGGCGCAACCGGAGTGGTTACGCCTGCACCGCGTGCGAGTACAGTAGATGGGCCGTCATCTCAGGCCGCATTCCTTGAATTCCTCCGCAAGCTTCTTGATGGCCCAGCCAGCAGAGGCCCACGTGCAAACAACATGAAGGTTGTCCTGACGCGCCGGCTGGCTCTCCTTCATGCTGTGGATAAGCTTCAGAAGCTAGGTTGGGAGCAGAGTACTGGCGGATATAAGGTTCCCGAAGGTTAGCAATCAATGTCTTCGTAAGGCCGTATTACTGACTGGGGCCTTCAGACTACGGAGGCGGTTTCGCCGGACAGAAGTTCACCAAAGTGATTGTCGAGAAGGCACTGCACATGACGCATGCAAGCGCCTGCGAAGATGCCGCGATCCTAAGCAAGAAGGTCATGAAGCTCCCTCGCATGCAAGCATGGAGCTCCGACCCAGACGGGAAGTATGCATCGGTTTTGGGTGAGATGACCATCCCCGAGTTCAAGGCCTGGAAAGACAAGGCCCTGAAGAAGTCCGGGGACACAGGCAGGGACGAAGCCAAGGACATGAGGGGAAAGAAACGAACTGAACAGTCTGCATCACTTGATGACGAACCTGGTCCATCGAGTGGTTCGCGGCTTGCAAAACGCTCCCGTTCATCTTACGTTGACGTGGATTCGAGTGACTTGGACTACGACCTGTAATTACGAATAGTGCTTGTGCTTGAATGCGTGCGAAAATGTGATTAAATGCTTACCTTGAAGTTTGCCTCGCACACGTCCAAGACTCGCTCAATTGCCACAGCCTACTACGGCTCCAACAGTTCGTGACCTCATACTTGTCCTTGACATGTTCTTTCCTCGATGGCTACCTATGGCACATGCATTGCGTATTCTGGCCAATACTCGGTTGATGCTGCCACTCCTCCAGCTCCACCGTCGTCAGCGACAAGATCGCCGTCAGCCACAGCAAACCGGATGGTTGATTGCAATACTCACAGCATTGAAATCCATGTTCCTAGCTGTCGACAACTTGCCTGCCGAACACGATGATTTGATCGAGAATGCAGAAGCCCTACACTGGGACCTAGAGGCTGTCTTCGAGCTGATGGGCTGGGATCAGAATGGTGGCGATGGTGGCGGCGCACAGGGCCTCTATCCTGAAGCACACATCATCCTTTGCACACAGGAGCAGGCCTGCATCATCTGTGCCCAGGCAGGTCAAGATCGGTCACTGAGGCGAAGGGTAGACGCACGCACCATCCGAATCTTGACGACCGACCTTCGATGGGTCACAGGAGACATCTTCGTTGGCCACTGCATTGCATGCAAGGCCGATCACTATCCCGACAAGGTGACATACCGTGTTAATGGTGGTGAGCGCAGGGAGCGTCTCCTCGTCAATGCCCAGTATCTCCGAATCTCCAAGCAAGGCATATGGGTCGACCGGCGTCTCGCAGTCATGCAAGAGCGTATGCTTCTGCGGTTCCATGCTGGCTGGTCCAACTTTGCGGACTACGTCAATGACATGCTCCCAGACGGTGCAACCCACATCACGAACCGACAATCACGCCGCCTGTTCCTTGAACACTTTGCACGACGACTCCTTACAGTTCACCACTGTCAGGACACGTTCTCGTGCCCAGCTCATCCAAGCGCAGAGACATTTGCGGAGCATCTGCGGCAGGAGATTGGCGAGAATGGAGGTGTTATCATTTCATCTCTTCACCATGGATGCAAGGAGTGTACGCACCGCAAGCGTTATCGCGAGGACCTCGTTGCCGAAGGGGCAATCTTCGAGAATGCTGAGGAGATCGCCGGGCTACAACCAGTATGTTGAGATAGTCATCATGGTAATGAACACAGCCTTACAGCCACCCAGGCAGAGATCGAACTTCCTGCGAGACCTGACGAAGCTGCTGCTCCCGTAGACGCTCGCCCGGTCCCTATTGGCCTTCCCCTTCACCCACCACCACCTCAAGAGGTCCCCATGCCTGACGAGCCACGCGGGTATGTACGGATGGCTGTGATGGATGGAAAGACAATTGGTCATCGTGTGCGTGACATTTGCCTGCATATGAACTGACCAGTATGCTCACTGTACGAATTTCCAAAGATTTGCGCACTAGAAGACTGCCGCAACCCACTGGTCAATTACAAAAACGGGCGATTCTGTCAAGAACACCTTCGAATGCAAGATATATGCGGTATCATACCTTGCGGACAACCAATTCACACGGAAGGCGCGATGACATGCGGAGACCCCGTCCACCGTGACTGGCATCGCCAGTGGTCCAATCGGTTTGGTCGGCTCTCATTCCCAGGGGTTCAGAGAGTTGTCCGTCAGCAGCGAGCCCGGGACATAGGCAATAACGCACCCAGGCCCGCCCTACACATCAGGAAAAATCTATATGTCTTGTGTGCCTTGTGCAAGACACCCAGACATCTCAAGTACATAAAGGCAAAAAGACAAGTGCCTTTTTTCAAATGTCTTGTACAAGACATACAAGTCACGGAGATTGCTTGTGTGACTTGAATCCAAGTCACCCAAGCTGTGTCCTATACAGCATCAAGTTTCTTGTGTAAGTACACAAAGCCAGTCAATCCACTCAAGTCTTTGTAATCCTTGGTTTCTTTTGATCCTTGATGCAAGCCAATAAAGTGCAACACACCGCTGTCACCACTGTGATTACTGGGCTTGTTCATGCCAATAAAGTATCATATGTTGTTGGTAACTTGTATGGCTTGATGGCCTTGTCTGGCTTGAATGCAAGTCATACAAGCTCAATGATAGTCACTTATTGGTACACTACTTCGATACAATGCATTGAGCTGATACATCCGTTTGGGTAATACATGATCAGGACAGGGAAACAGCACTGGCATGGACACTTTACAAGCAGCAATCTACTCATCTTCCAAGATTTGAGTACGTAGAGTTGATGTGATGATGAGTCTGTAACGCTCTCAGTCAGTGTTCTGTCTCCTAAGTACTTGGCAACATACCTTGGAGGATGGTGTGCCCTTGTGTGGAGAACAGGCTAAGAGGTTCGTGCATCAGGAGCTTGGGAGTGGCCTGAAGATTACTCCATCAGTACCCTCACCATTCAACAAAGGAAGCAGACACTACACACCTTTGACGGTTATGGCCACGACGCCTCCAAGTCTCTGGTGGGAGGTAATCTGAGTCGCCATCTCCATGCTCGTCTTCATCTCCCTCAGATGAGCTAGTACGTGTCATATCGGCCTCCTGCTCGATCTGAGCATCCGTGCGGTAAGGTCCCACCAGCGGGACAGTGGTAGCAGTGCCAGCTCGGATAGACTCAATTTGGCTCTCCAGGCGGCGCTTTACACGCCTGTCAGGGGAGTCGTAGGAGTCGACAACCGTCCTGTCCAATATATTGGCTGCGTCCTGCGTGCTTCGTGCGTGCTTCGGGCTAGCGATACCGGCGATGTCGATAGCCTCGCTCATGCCAACGATCTCCGGAGAGTCACGCCCGTGCTTCAGGGACTTTGCAAGTTTTTTGATCGTCTCGAACTGCTCGTCGTTGAAGGCTTGCTGGAGTGTGCGGGCCATACTGTGCAGGGGATCACTGACCACTGTCTTCTTAGCTTTGTGATCCAAGGCAATGTGTTCCGCCCTGACCAGCTGCCGTGTCTCGTCCAGCGGCAAGCCCAACATTCTCAATTGCGTGATCCTCACAGTGCGCAGGTATTGTAAGACCACGATTGCCCGTACCTGTTGCATGGCTGCAGTGAAGTGGGGCCAGAACTTGT
>MPVS01000359.1:12933-33373 GCA_001931775.1 Fomitopsis pinicola
GCATAGTACTCACCCTAATCCTCGAGTACGTACTATCCTCACTGAAGCCACGGATGCAGAGAGTCTCCAACCAGTTCCCAAAGACTTCTGCTGAGTGCGGGAACTTAGGATCTACGATAGCAGACAGGGCAAGGGAGCTAGTTCCGAAATATCCAAGGTGGTCTTGTGCGTCGTCACTTGTGCTGTCAGATAGCGTAGCAGAGTCTCCGTCAGACAACGGAGGGAGAGAGCCCACAGGGCTAGGAGGGGAGCCAGAGAAGGAGGACGAGTACGCCATGAGAGGTGACAGTATCGATGAGGTGCGAGGTCTCAGAAGTCAGAACGGTGCAGTCTTAGGTAAAGAGCAAAGCTTGCAATGGCGAAGTCCCTCCTATATGTGATCACCATCTACAAAACCTTACCGCAACATCCTCAAGCTGGACTTCAAAATTTCTAATAGCCGTCACACATAATTTCTGACTTGGCTTCAAATTCTCTAATAGCCATTACAACGAAACCTTGGGCCGTGCGGGACTGATCACCTTCCATATATGGTGCCTTGCGCGGGCACCCCGCGTAAGGGTCCACGTGAAGATAAACGCCGCACCCGGCAAAGTCCGATGCGCGGCCACCCCGCGTATGGGTCCAAGGATTGGTCATGTGACAATGGCTTTCAGCCAGGCCGGGCCAATGAGCTCCGACATGCGCAAGAGTTCCTGTACGTCAACGGCTAGTGAACATGCGAGCACAGGGGCGGCGGTACAGTACGCACCTCGTAGTTCTGCCCGTCATTCAGCTGCCCACCGACGTCGAGCCGCGCGACGAACACATCGAGATTGGTATAGCCTGTTCAACCACTCTGGGCGCAGTTGCACCTCGCGCGCAACAACGAGGCTACCGACTGATGTCGCTCGTTCCGGAGAGCGGTGCACCGCAGTACCCAAGGTGTCACGACCATCCGGCGGGGCACTGTCCGGCGTCATTGACCTGACACTGGCACTGAGAACAGGCGAGGTTGGATTCGATGTAGGCGGTGGATGAGGAGCGGCCTGCCAAGGTAATGATGACCTGTGGGCATGGTCGGCGTAGTAGGCGTTGCAGCGCGGGCAGGAAGTGCCTGAACGACGGCTTGGGGAGTCGAGCACGAAGTAGAGAAGAAGGGCGACGCAGGTGACGGGTCGTCAGCTGGCGCCGCACACGCGTCGAGTGTCTGCAGTGGGGGGAGTGTGAGAGGCGACGCCGTCCGGCTCGCGATGGACAGACCTTGTGCATCCTCGCCTGCACCGCTGTTCGTAGTTGTGGCGGCGATTGCGGGGGTCACGTCTGCGCCTGCTGGCTGTTCACCACTTTCTTCTATGTGTACCTCCTGACCTGCAGTCTGCGTAATCGACGATCCCGAGGTGCTCCCACTCCCTCTGGTTGCAACTGACACGCTAGGCTCAATCGACATCCTCGCAGCAGGATACGGCGCGTCGAGCTCCGGCCACCTAAATCGTGCGACGAGAGGGCTGCGGTCGCGCGGCGATCGGGGGCCCGGCGCACGCAGCGGTGTGGGCGACGAGAGGTGTGTCTGGCGGGGCTGGTGGGGCGACAGTGCGGGCTGGCGGCTGAGTGTGGATGGAGCAAGGTGGGGAGGAAGGGGCACCTTCTCAGGAGGAAACGGGATATGGGAGAGCGATGACGGTGACGCCTCGAATGGGGTGAGATGTGCATTCCGTCAGGGCAGGCGGGACGGACGGGGTGGAGGGGCGAGAAGAGGGGTGCCGCGTGTTTGGCTCGGCGACAGTGTCTGGCGCGGTGAGTCAAAAGTTGCTTTCTTCTTGGGCGATGTCCGAGGCGGATTGACTTCTGCCTCGGACGGCGTGATCTCTTCCCAGCTTTGCAAGTCGTCGTTTACAGGTTGTGCACGCGACTCATCGTCGTCGTCGTCGTCGTCGTCTACACCCGTCTCCTTCTCGCTTTGACCCTCCCTCGCCCGCCCTCGCTCTCGCTCCTTCTCCTTGCCCTTCATGAACAGCTTCCGCAGGCCGACACTCTCCTTTCTTTTCACCCTTGTAGCTGTCTTGTGCGTGGAGAACATGCTACCGAGCAGTGTCGCCGTGCTTGCCCACGGACTCGGTGCGAATCCCGGGGATTCGACCAGCCTGAGGGACGCAGGCGATGGAGGTGGCGATGCGTCCTTGATCTTCTCCCTCACCGACTGTTCCTTCACCTCGTGCTCTCCATCAGCCTCTTCGTCACTCTCGTGGTCGTCTGCATCGGCAGGCCGCACGGACCCGCAGTGTGAGCACCGTCGCGGACGCGTCACAGGTGTCGACGGCACCGAGTTCGAGGTAGTGTCGCACGGGTCGCGATGGCACGCACGCAGGATGTTGAGCATTGTTGTGGACTCCGCGGCTTGCTGGCGCACCAACTCGCGCTGGACACGCTGCTGTAGCGAGAGGTCGTGCGGTCGGCTTCCCAGTGCTGCTCGGGCTCAAGCGAGAGTAGCTCGCCGGAGGAATCGTCCGAATCGTCCGAGGCGGGAGGTGGTGGTGGAGCAGGTGAATGAGGGGAGGAGTAGGAGCGATAAGATGATGGGGTGTGCGGGGAATGTCCAATGAGGGACGAGTGTGCGGAATGATGGGCGGAGTAAAGAGAATGAGGCGACGGGTGCGATGGGAAGGGTGATTGAGGTGATGGATGCAATATATGTGGGGAAGACTGTTGAGAGTTGTGTGTAGAACGAACAGGTGAGGTATCGCGCGTAAGGGAGTAAGATGTTGTAGACGGAGACGCAGGCGGGCTTGTCCGCGATGTCACTGAATGAAGAGATGCAGCGTAGGTCGAGGGGGGATGAGACGAAGTAGAGTAGCCCGATGGAGGGGTGTATGTAGTGGGAGAGGATAGGATGGCGTCTTGAAACGAGGGCGGAGGGTAGTCCAGTACGGGCGTGTCCATTACTATTCGATGGTCAGTGGCTGCGCGAACGTGAGGCTAGTGGCACTCAGGCGTGGGTACGCAGCTCGGACGAGAACAGACGGGAGGTCCAATAGGGGGAGCTCTAAAGTATGCGGTGCGCACCTTTCGCACCAGTCCGATCATGCGTGGGGAGAGGACTGCAGGCCGAGAAGGGGACCCACGACCGAGGAACAGTACAAGGAAGGGACTCACTGTCGAGCACAGGGTCTCCGGGGGGCCTTGCTTTGTGTGGCAGGCGTCCTACGAATGCGAGCATTTGAAGCTGACTGCGGATGTATGCGCCTCGAAGCAGACGGTGGAACGGCGGTCGTGAGACGAGGTTCGTCCCTCGCAGCTGACTCCGGTTGGCGTTTCTTATTCGTCTTCGGGCCGCGAATGCGCCGAGCATTCTGGCGCGGCATGAGGGTGAGCTGACCGTGGTGGATGACGATGTGAGTGAGGTAAGGTGCAGTGCGGACCGTGGCGGGAGTAGNGGCAGGCGTCCTACGAATGCGAGCATTTGAAGCTGACTGCGGATGTATGCGCCTCGAAGCAGACGGTGGAACGGCGGTCGTGAGACGAGGTTCGTCCCTCGCAGCTGACTCCGGTTGGCGTTTCTTATTCGTCTTCGGGCCGCGAATGCGCCGAGCATTCTGGCGCGGCATGAGGGTGAGCTGACCGTGGTGGATGACGATGTGAGTGAGGTAAGGTGCAGTGCGGACCGTGGCGGGAGTAGGGAGGTCGAGGTTGCGCTAGATCGTCATGGACGTCAACGGCTATGAGGAGCGCGAGGAACGGACAGAAGTCGAGGGATCCTCTTCGCGGGGAGTGATGGTAGCATGGTTCAAGCGAGGCGAGACCTTCGCCCCTCGACGTGGGCGATGGTGTGCAGAGTCAGTGTGGTCGTCGCATGGCCTTTGGCCTTTCGCAAGCGCCTATTTGCGAGCAGCGATCATCACTCTCACGTGCCCTCTCGGTCTACGTCTCCAAGTAGCTCCAAGTCTGTTCTGAGCACTCACCGAACGTTTCTCCGGCACCGAGTGGGCACAGTAAGACTGCGCGGACGGCATGCAAGCCCCTTGGTTTCCGTGGACCCACGCCGTCTGAGTCCACGTTGCCGACCGCCAGCCTGTCGCCACTGTCACCCTCCGGCAAGGAGAATGTGGTGTTGCCTGCCCCAGCGAAGAAGGACAAGGAGGTGCGTCGTAGCCAGGTGTTCAACGACGTCACCGCGGTCAGCCGTGGCGTCGAGAACAAGAAGACTGATGTGGTAACGCTGCAGTGGTCCGCCAAGACCCCAGAGTCACACTCGAACTTGGTCAGGCACCGCATGAAGGCCTGGGAGGGCGAACAGGAACGCCTGCGAGAGATGAAGCTGGTGGAGGAGGGGGTGCGCGAGGTGGAGGAGGAGAGGGAGAAGCAGGAGATGGAGGAGAGGGAGAAGCAGGAGATGGAGGAGCGGGAGATGGAAGTGGAGCGGGAGAGGACGAGGCGCGACTGCACGCAGGAGAAGCGAGCAGCAAAGGGGCAAGAGCAGCAGCGCCAGGCCGACCTCGAGGCGGAGCGGCAACATGAGCTTGACCTCGCCAGGGAGGAGGTCTTCGAACGCGAAGAGGGCCGGGCTCAGCAGTGGGGGCGCGAGTCGAGCCTCCCGAGGCTGTATCTCTTCCGTGGTGCGTCATCGACGCCGCCCGACACTGTTCCGCCTACTGAATGGTCTAGTACGTCCCGATGCGAACGTGAAACGATCGATTCATTGACCATCTTCGCCAGTTTGCGGCAGCGCTATTCAGTCGTACGCCAACGGTGCATGGGACGACGCGGCTGCGTCCCCCATGTCTGAGGTCACGGCTGGCACTCTCCCCGCGGGCCAGGAAGTGGTGAGTGCCAAGTATCCGTTGACGGTGCAGCTTAAGCCTGATTCGTTCCGCAGAACATTATGACCGCTCCTGTGTGCAACGACACTGGCACCAACACCTGCAACGGGTTTTCCTGTGGCACTGCCAACCACGGCTGGAAGACTCCAAGATGTTCATCATGACTGCCATGATGCCTGACTCCTCCGACGTGTCGCAGCGTTGAACGGGCAGATCGTGCGGTCGGCGCAGTACGGGTGGAAATGCCGTAACGAGGGTCCGCAGGGCTATGGCGAGCTCGATATCGCGGAAGTGCTCTACGGCACCAACGACGACCCGAACGCAGCCATCTCGGAGATCTACTCGTTCAAGGGCGCGACCGGCTCTGGCGCGTCTGCGTTCGCGCGCCCCGTCAACACCCCGTCGACGTACCAGGTCCTGTTCGACGTCACTGGCGAGCAGATCGCCATCAACGAGCTCACCGAGTGGGACTACACCCAGACTGCGATCACACGTAGCATCGTCAGCGGCTACGCGGACGCGAACTCGGGCGAGACTGTCTCATTCAGCGCAAACACTCGCCGCGCCGACAAGCGCTCCATCTTCAGTGCGCACCACCGCCGCCACAACCACTGAGCGATGACCGACAGCATGCTCCTCGTCCGGCGCAGTCGCCGCGGTAGCCGCTGCCGGCTTGGTCGTGTTCCTCTTGTCTATCCCCCATCAATAGCTGCATTCATTGCACTCACCCAAGGTTCCGTACCTCTTCTCCGCCAATCCTTCGCCTCCCTGCGCATGAACCGTTGTAAGCAGGGCCTGTAGTAATACCTTATTTGACTTCTGTAGTGCACATTATTCAATAGATAGTTTCTGCTTAAAGGACATTAACTGAAAGTGCTGGCCTTATAGTGTCAGATACTATTGTAGCATAAACTCAGTATCAAATGACTTACTGCTGACTTGCACAACCTGAATGACTTGTGACTAAGACATGCAAGCTTGAGTACTTTTTGACAAGACTTCTTTGTCTTGTCCAAGCCAAGTCAGGTACATACCCTCGGGAAGCACTCGGATATAATAATCTTGTACAGCTTGGGTGGCCTGGCAAGACACATAGGATCTTTGTGTGGCTTGTAAAGCTGCACAAGCTTTGGCAAGCAAAGGAGGTTTTTCCTGATGGTGTAGGGGAACGTGTCCTCACTCTATTTGGTCGCTTAAGGGAACGTGTGCTGCTGCGCCGGGTAGCGGCCGGCTTGTGGTGTGGGTCTAGCGTGTGGGTTTACCCTGTTTCTTAGCTCCTGTCTCGTCCTTATTTACTTCTGCAGGGGCCTGCCTGGTTTACAGTTTTTGGTGTTTGAGTTCTGTCTTTCCTTAATTGGCAGCTCTTTCCTTTTTCGGGAGAGGGCGCTTAGAGTCCGTTCTACTGGGTCGTACTCGGTGGTGTGGCGGTCAATTTCATTCTGCTGGTCGGTGTCGTTACTCTCTGTGGTCTGTTAGGTATCTGCTGGTGTACTGTTCTCCTTGCGGTATCTCTGAGGTTGTTATTTTGGTGGGATCATGTCCGGTTGGGGGTGGATTGGTTTGTCTTTAGACGGATGACGTTTTTGTCGTATCTCGGCTTTCCGCTCGTTTACACGATTGGTTTCTTTTTACGCATGTTTGTTTCGCCTTCTCTGAGGCTACTTATCCCCCATGGCCTCGCAAAGGCCTGCGTAGGGCGTCGACGATGTCGAGCCCATCATCAGCGCCGATGGTCTGATGATTTACTATGCAACCAACTATACTAAGTTAGTACTGACGGCGACATCGCTGGCACTGGGCTCTTTCCTATGGCTATTTCATCGCTCTCTATACACCTACTGTGCACAGAAACTACTTCCGTTTTGTGATGTCGGCAATTCGTCAATTCAACTTGAGTAGCCTTGAGGCCCACTCGGATCCGTGGCCTTGTTGAGGCTTTCGCTGCGGTTTCCAGCGCGACACCATCACAATCGCGTTGTCACGTCCCGTTGTCGTTCACACACCTCGGCGTGCGGAAGACACGGCGTCGGACGGGTAGGGTTTCGGGAGCCAATGGTCAGGCACCTCATTGTCACCTCAAGTGGGTGGCGTAGCGCGAGCGCGTTCACGAGACGCTAAAACGACAACAGTGAGTTCCGTCGAATCGTTTCTAGTGGCATGGAAAATGTTACTCATTCTACATCCTCATGCGTGACCAGGCTCTCCCCGGATACGCCCAGCCAATGGCTGAACGATGAGCTACATCCACCTCTGGAAGCATCCTTGCTGTTCACGGGTTCGAATCAGGAGGGGCGTGTGCTCCCGCACATGTGACATGGCAGACTTGGCAGTGCAATTCCTGACGCGGGCTCAGCAAAGGCCCCTCTCCACTGCGAGGCATGACTTCGTCGTGTGGCGATCATGCAGGCTGCGGACTGTCATGGGTCACTTTCCAAGATGGCTCGATTGCGCGTAGGCCGGATTCATGTTAGGGAATTAGCACAACGGTCTGTCTCCAAGAATTTTTCGACCCGTCTTCCACGGTGTTCGTGCCAATTGAATGGAGCCCAGATTGGCTAGGTGTGTGATCCCAGATCGGTTCAGCGAATTATACATAAGTAGGAATGGTCTCCATTCGTTGGGGCCGCCCGTGTTCGCTTCGTTCTCTGCTTGCTGTCGACATGCAGCCCTCCAGAGCTACCCCTGTCGTGCACCTGGCGGACGCGCACCCGCAACCAAGGCTACTCACCAGATGGCAGAAGCTCAGGAGGGGACGGGCCCAATGGTTCGTAGAGTCCGTCGCCGAAGCTGTAAGTCGACCATGACCGCCTTATTCGCGTTCAGATCTCTGATCGTACACCCTAGATGTCTACGTTCCTTTATACGTACGCAGGCACAGGAGCTACGGCCGCCTATGTGCTTGGTAACATCCTCGGGCTGGCGAACATTGGAAGTAAGTGTCTACCCTTCCTTTCATACTGACGCATGCTGAATGAGGCTGGTAGGTGTCCTCACGATTGGCTTCGCATACTCCTTTGGCATTGTGCTGGCCCTTGTAATTGCTCTGGTGAGTGACTCACGCGCAATAGGAATGACATCTCATCAATTCCTCGAAATTTTCGCAGCCAACATCTAACGGTCACGCGAACCCCGCTATCACGATCTGGGCCATGCTCACTAGGCAGTGCACGCCCGTGAGAGGACTACGGTAAGGCTGACGCTCACCTCGTTCAAGTGACATACCTACTCACTCCAATCATTCGCTTGCGCGGTGCGTCGTCTCCCATCAGACTCATAGTTTCTCAGATCCTTGGGGCCTACATCGCGTGCCTGCTCATCTACGTTCAATATCACGATCTGATCAAGGTGAGAGCTGCTGACCAGCCTTAGGGTTTTCAGCGCCTTGCTAATACACGCTTGTTGCTGCGCCCTCTAGGTAGCAATCGAGACGTTGGAAGCCAAGGAGCTATATGAAACAGTTATGTTCACGGCGCAAGGCCCGGGAGGCATCTTCGGGCTCTATAGTACGAAGGGAGTCCACCTGGGTTACGTCTTCTTAAACGAGTTTGTCTGCGTAAGTTGATCTACGCAAAGCCGCTACCGCGAAACTCGGCTGCTTAACCCTCCGTACTCAGGACTTCCTCATCGCCGTGGTCATCTTCGGCTGCATCGATCCGACGAACCCCTTCTCCCCTCCTGTTCTGGCACCATGGATTATTGGATTCACCTAGTACGTCATTCTTTCCGCCACATTTCCCCCTGCTAGTGCGCGACTTACTTGGCCCCACACAGCGGGATCGTGGTCTGGGGCTTCAGCCCTGCGGCCGTCGCAGCGAATTCAGCACGTGATTTGGGCGGCCGCCTCGCTGTGCTTACTCTCTGGGGCACCCCTGCAGCGGGTGGATCCTATGCCGCGATCGCCGCGTTGACGAATATTCCTGCGACTATCGCTGGAGGCATTTTCTACTACTTCATCTTCAGCGACTCCGACCGCGGTGAGTGGTTCCAACGCTACGCACGCAACCTCACTAACTTCCTTTTCCCAAGTACTCACGCCAGCCGCCCTTGAGTTGACCGCTGCCTCGTCAGCTTACGAGCAGCGGGGGAAGGCAGACAGACCCGGTTCAGATTACAAGGATGATGTCGAGTTCTGCGAACGGGTCGTCTCCAAGTGACCTGGTGGCGATCGTGTAGGTGATCTTTTCTTTCTCCCCGTGGTTTGTAGGATTATGCTCGACGCAGTGTGGCGTAGACGTAGGCGCTGTTGATTAAAAGCCATGTCTGCGCTTTGTCTGAGGCCAACAGAATGCTCTCGTCTAGAGGCCGCCACGCATGCCTGATCAACGCGGTAGCCATGAGGCAAGTCACGACGTAACTTGGCAATGACGGCCGTTGTCTTTGTGCCACTGTTTCTGTTGGCATGGCGACTCCGAGTTTGCATTGTTATCCCCTGCGTGCGCTGAATACACAATGCATGGAAGTTTCCAAATCCGTAGCGGGCCACGGATCTCAACGGTCCGCGTTCGACTGGTATTTATGAGACGCGCGACCACTCATCCCGCTCCTCCTACCGACTGATCCCTTGTGTTGAACTTAGCTTCGTCACTACGTTTGTTAGCTAGGTATGCTCCTCCACCCTGGCAATCTCATCACCGTGCTGACCATCGCTGGTAGTGAACTCAACGACCGTCACAGCCTTCATGTCGTCGGTTTCCCACCGTGAGGTTCCTCTGGAGCTCATCGAGCACATCATCGACTTCAATTTCGATGACAAGGCCACCCTGGTCGCCTGCAGCAAGGTCGCTCGTGCATGGGTCCAGGCCACCCGCCACCACCTTTTCGCGAAGATCAGGATCAACACCACGCGACGGATCCTCGCCCTCGACGCGATTCTTCCGGCGTCCCCCTACATCGCTCGTAGTGTCAAGGAGGCTCAAACACCCGCATGGCTCAGCGAGCACAAGCCGCGTGACGCCTTGCTCAGGATATTCAAGCAGCTCAAAGCAGTCAAGTCGCTATTGTGCGCCGGCCAGACCCTCCAGCCCACTTGGAACGAAGTCCTTGGCCACCTGCCCTCGGTGAAGTCGCTCAAGCTCCGCGTGGGGTGGACCGACCTCTATACACTCAACAGCCTCCTAACCTCGGTCCCTGAGATCACGGACCTGTTCATTGAGACGCGTATGCTATCTGGTGTAGGCGACGTGGATGCGCCGTCTGCCCGGATCGTCGCGCCTTTGAGTCGGCTAGAACGGATGGTCGTGTTCAACGGGAACGGCCTGCCGAATGACTTCCAGTCTATCTTGTTAAAGGAAGACCTGCCTCGTCTCGAATCGGTCGAGGCGCAGTTCGGCTCGGACGACGACGCGGTCTACCTATGTGAGTTCCTCGATAGGTGCGGGTCGAAGACCATGAAGGATCTGCATGTGCGCTTCACGTATGGATACCCGGAGGGAACGCCGCATGGTGCGTGGTCCATAGTGTGAGGTCGGGCTCTGATGGACCCCTCGTATTCTCTCTAGATATCAGTGTGTGTACGCGCCTCGGTGCTAGCGTGAGCAAGTGCCACCTTCGAAGCCTCAAACTCAAGTGTGCGTCAGAAAACAATCTGTTCAAAGACACCTGGCGGGTCGCGAAGGAGGCCTTGACATCCGACTCGACGGAAAGCCCCAACTTCCCGGCGTGTATGTACGCGTGAACCTGTTGCCCTTACGAAATGTACCAGCGGGGAGCCGTGGTAAGGGATAGCGTAGTCACCTGTCAGCTTCGGTGATGTGTCGTTCTGTTGATGTATGTATGATCCACTGGTTAGCGGGAGCACCTCGCGCTCTGAAAACATGTCATAATCACTGCACTAATTGCTCGAGGCACCTCCCTGTCCGTGCAACGAACACGGAAGGATGATAAGATTTGGTTCAGATGATGCAATCTATGTGTTTCGAGCCGGCTAGCGGACAAAGCTAAAACTACCACGATACATTGAACGGACGATTACAGCGCGACAGCGGAGTAAAATACGAACACCACTCCTATCGTACACGTACACACTCGTGCTTGCTTGCGATTGATGATGATAAGTTAAGGATATGCCGTTCAGCCGACGACGTCGCCAGCGATCTCGATGGAGTCGCCGGTCTCCATGCGACGCATCCCGCCGGTGCGCAGGGTGGCGCCAATACCGTGCTGCACCTTTTCTGGGCTCACGAGGCCACTAAGCCGACGCACGTCGCTGAGGTTAATGGACGCGAGGTCGCCGGTGACGCCGCTCACGCTGCCCGTCTGGTCACTATGCCCTCGTATCTGTCAACTCATCGTAACGAGGTACATCAGACACTCACGCGCTTTGGTTCACCTCTACGGCAGCGTCCTGCACCTTGAAGCCGTTCATGACGGGGAAACTATCGCCCTCGGGATGCACCTCCGCAGCACGCGTCGCCTCGCTCGCGAGGGACTCCAAAGGCGAGGCGTGCCCAAGACTCTCCTTTGTCGCCTGCTCGAGCTCCTGATCGATGGTGCCGACGTTGACCTCGCCAGCAGAATTGACCCCCCGGTCGGCCTTGATGCGCTCCGCGTCCTTCAGCGCGATCTCCTTGAGGACCTCAGGGTCAACCACAGGTACACCCGCGCCATCCGGGTTCTTCGCGGCCGCAGCTTGAGCCTCAGCGGCGAGAGAGCCGGGTGGGGGGCGGAAGCCGAGCGCCTTGTGCTCGTGAGACATGAGAGTGCGAGCCTCCGCTGCGCTGAGCGAGCCGAGGTTCACCCCGGCGGTGGTGGGAGGTTTGACGGCTTTGCCATTGCCGTTGGCATGGATGGCCTTCACGCCGGCGGAGGCAGCGGCGTCGGTGACCTTGCGTTCGGCGAGGATGCGCTGGGCGTCTTGACGCGCGAGCTCCTTGAGCGTGATGGGGTCGGGGAGCTGCTTGCCTGGCTTGCCCTCGGGGTGCTTCGCAGCGGCGGCCTGCACCTCTGCAGCGAGCGAGCCGTGAGGCGGGCGGAAGCCGAGGACTCGGTGCTCCTCCGACATGATCTTCCGAGCCTCCGCTGCGCAGCAGTCAGCGTCTGATAGTGGCCGTAGAACAGGACGCGTACCTTTGCCAATGGCCTCGAGATCGATTCCGACGGCCTCAGCGATGAATGGTCGTCGAGTGGCAGCCGACTTGGGGGAGGCCCCGTCCGGAGGGAGTGGGGTGGCGGCTGGGGTTCCGGTCGCGCGCAGAATGTCGCCGTTGACCACTGGGACCTCGGAAGTGACGACGATCGCGGTTTGGGTAGTCATGGTCGTGGTGAGTGGTGAGTGCGGTGAGATGGTGGTGGTAGATGAGGTAAATGATGTTGCGGCATCTCTGCGGGCATGGCTTTATCAAGTTTATGTCGAGAGGGAGAAGTGGCGCAGGTGGAACGGGGAGCGTTCGCTTGCAATCTGGGGTGCGTTCGGGCTGCGGGGCACGTCATTGGCGGTGCCCGCGTCCCGTCACCATCACCTGATTCGGGGGTCACGCCGCCTCGGGCGCGCGCTTCCTCACGCTCCGCCGCAGTCGTCATTTCCCCGACTTCGCGTTGGCCAGCCAACGCGCCATCTTCGCGTGCAATCCTGGGCTATGAGCACAGCCGACGAGAGGCGGGCTTCCCGGAAGTGCGCTCAAGTGGGGGTTGATGCAATGGTTGTAGGAATATACTTGAAGAGACATGCGAACGGAATGCATGAGGTGTCGACGGCTTCTGCAATTTGGGATAAACTTATGAGGACCTAGCGTGTTAGACTGAGAATGCGCGATGATCCCTCGCGGGCTATACCGCTCACCAATGAAAATGAACGGAAGTGGCGGTTATCGCTGTCAAGCTAGCGTGGTGGAGTGGCTTCGAGGGATGATCGTGCAGAGGAGCTAGAAGGCAGTATAATGCGGCGTCATGATAGATCGTTTCCCGCACGGACCGTATCGTTTCACCGAGAGGTTGTAGAAGATTGTTCACGTATGGATTGATGACATTTGCCATAGCTCACATATGTCATTACATACCTTCCGTACACCTGCGCTTCATAGATGCGCGAGGAGGAGGCTGAGCGGCAACTTCGCTCACATGTGTCCCCTATCAAATCCACGACAGTGATCCTTCCGGTTGCGAGCAAGTGGCGGGGCTTCGAATGGCTGCAGCCGCGTGTGTACGAGCTGCAACTCGACACTATCACATGCAACTAATATGAAATGTGGTCAGATTAGCATCCACGTTGCAAGATGCGGGATGTATCATGAAATGCGAAGATGAAAGGAAGCAGCGGTGGTCAGATGTTCATTGCGCAACTCGACTCCCCAACATTGCGCATGCAAGACACCGAGCTCCGCATGCGACGTGCGTCGCAACACAGTTCATGATAGTTGGCTTCGCATTCAATACCCGCATTCTCCTCGGGATTCGAGCGCGTGTACGGCGTGTCTCCAACGCTAGAATTCGAAGCATGGCTCCACGCTGCGCTAACAGAGACCGCGCTGAGCCGCTGAGACTCAGGCAGCGCGACTCATCGGTATCGTCTCGCGGGCGCGCGAAGGGGTCTCCACGTCGAACGAACTTCTTCCGGGCCCTCACGAGCCCTCTCTGACCAGTTGCGACCGCGTGAGCGGTACAAAGTCATCCATCGCACTGTGGTGTTAGTCAGATAAGCTGGTCAGCCGTTTTGTCAAACAGTGAGGGCTATGACTTCGAGACAAGGAAACGAACACGCACTGATACGGGGGTAGCCTCGGAGGGAGGCCTGGGGGCATAAACAGAGTTTGTCGATGGTCAGATCCCAGCACCTCCAGCCGATGTATCGCATTTATCAAAGTTCGGTGTATCTTTTCGGGCTTGAGATATCTAATGAAGGATTGCGAGTGTGGTCATACTGCATACTGCTGATGGCAGAGTTGAGCCAGGAGGAAGATGTCCGACGGAGGCGCCCGCCGGTGCGATGTAGTATCATGTCGTGTATTTGGATTTGTTTGTGCGTTCGCGTTCTTTGCCAATTGCAGCGACCTACTAGTACTACGGATTATTGGCTCGATTTTGGCAGCAGGGTGAGTCGCGCCAGAGTAGTCTGATATCTAACTCACGTCCTACAGACATGGCAGTGCGGCCAACAGCCTGTGTCTGGACCGCCGTGTCAAGTGCGTTTTACGTTCTCGTGTACTACGATTGTCGTCGTGGAGGGTACATCATGGAATCTGACTGGGATACGAGCGTGTTTTTTGCAGGACTTTTGAGTTGCAAGTGGATGACTCGGATGAGTCTGAGAGAGCCGGAGTCTAGGAGACACCTGTCGCCCTGGTGCCACTCGAATCGCCTGACGCTGCCAGCGCATTGAGCGCAGCCTGACTACAGCGAGACGACCGGACCTACACAGTTTTTGACAATCCCTTCCGCATATACTCGCGAAGCTGATTGTAACAGCTTGTCACGATCCTCTTGGCTTCTGTTCGACCTGCACTACGTGCTCTAATACCAGGTCTCCCGAGCCCGGCCGAGTCTCATCCACGGCAATCGTCTTGATATACGGAAAACTCAAGATACAACATCACACGAATCGTGGACCCAGAAATACGGCCCAGCCAATTGCTTATACCGGCTGGTTCAACTTAGCGGTGCTTCAATGCACTGTCGTAACCGCTGATATCTTCCTTGCCTAGTCTCCCCACCTATATACCGATACGGGGGTTCTGGGACAAATATTCAGTCACTCGCATGGCTACGTCAAACCCTCCATGTATGTCTTTTTCTGAGGAAGCATGCTAGCCAAGGTCTGACGTGTAACGTTGTGCTAGGTGATCAGGTCGTTTGGCATCTGACGTGGCAATCCACGCAGAATCGTCGTGGAAGGTATGTCACTATGTTATATATTCTTGTGTCATAATGAATGAACCTTTATCCACTAGACGAACAGCACCAACATCAGGCAATCAACTTCGACGGGTACTGAGTCCAGAGATATTCCATAACCCTCATGACAGCATCGTGTCCTTGTACGTCGCCGTTGTGTCTCATTCTCTATGCCTGATATAAATAAGTAGTGCAGAACCCTGCCTTCGGGTACGCTCAGATCCGAAAGCTCACAGGGATCTTCGTCGACGAACTCCGCTACGAGACTTCTGGAGCGACGAAGTCTCCCACGCTGGTGTCACCGTAAGTACTACAGACAGTCTTAGGTCTCAGCGAGATGACGCTTGATATAATCAGCCTTGCCGGTCCGTGTGGTGCACATACTCACCGGCAGGGTCCGACTACGGCATCCATGTCTTGGATGACAAGTCCAACAAGCGACCTACACCGTGTTCCGAGTTCTCGGCGCGAGTCATCTTCATCTTACGCTATGCCATATGTACCCTTTCTAGATCGCATCTCAAGTACGCTCGCATTGTGACGTAAGCCGAGCGAATAAGTTGAGTAGCTATCAAGATGAACGGACAATGCACAGAATGTTACGCAGCGGGTGGGCATGCAGATCATCCAGGACGAGCTTATGAAGGCTGCCACTAGCCAGAAGGGCGCCGCCGATACTCTGGCTCGTTGTAGTCTTCTCACATTGTCACTCAAGGCCTACACGAGCACGAACACCCCAGAGGGCCAGCACATATCGGACGAGGACGTTGACTTCTTGTGCGTCAGTCTACTCTCCTTTTATGCATTACCAACTGCACTCAAGTCGCTATTATTGGCTGATCTTCTTATGTCAGTTTCAAATTATTGCAGGGCACGAGACGAGCTCGCCACCGCATGGACCCTCTTCGCTCTCGCTCAAACCCCATAGATCCAGCGCAGCCCCGCAACGGGCTTCTTCATGTCATCATCATGGACACGCCGTTCACGGGCTTGACGCACTCCAGTACCTGGAAGCTGTCATCCGCTCCGCTTGTTTTCCGCCGTCGTAGCGGCATCTCAAGAGGAGCTTGCAGGGACGATGTGATCCCCTTGAATACGCCGTACTCTGACCGGCATCATGGCCTCCCATGATCACATCAGATGTGCATTCATATTTGGCTCAAACGACGTGGCTCATCCAATTCATTTGACAGAAGGGCACGATGCATAAGTTATGCTCTGAACAGGTCCGAGGCACTACAGTACTTATGGGGGGATCGAATATTGTCGCGATCCCTAAGCTCGATCTGATGCTCATTGACCTCAGACCCGGGCGCTGGGAGAAGGTGCCGGAAGCGGTATAGAGCTAACCCGGTGTGTGGGGCAATTTGAGCTTCTCTGAGACTCGTGTAGTGAGTACAACACGCATTGTACACCTGTCCTGCGGAACTGACTATGAAGGTGCTACTGTTCGCCCTCATGTGGGCCTTCCTGGGTAGGACATCGTAAAAAGACTCATCGTGACACGCTCGTCCGTCAGTGATCAACCGGAGAGGGGAAACCAGTTGCACCTCTGCACCTCAAACACCTGCCTCATGTCAGCTGTCCGGGTGCGAGCGCAGTCTTCGATCACGGAAAGCTTTGCAGTGTAGAGGCAGGTCACATCTGCTGCTGGTGTCGATCATATTCAACTCGGAGCCCTCCAGATCCCGTGACATGCTACGTGTTTCTTGCTCCACTGCTGCCGTCAGCGGGCATCGCGGCCAGGATCGTGCAGACCGCAGACAGCGCCGTTGGAAGGGGCCGCACGGCGTTTAACCAAACTATCATTCTTTGTAGGTTGTGGGTATGTCGGCACGGTCTCTTACGCAACATCGGTGCACTTCGCTCCTCAATCGGGTGGGCCTTCCCCGTAGTGGTGTCTCGACAGACGTGCGGAGCGGAACCTCCATGGCGGGATCCAATCACTGTACACTATCATTCCGTCCATGACTCGCGACCTCCAAGTCCGACGACTCGTGCTCCCATTCCTCTGGACACGTCACTCATATATCACCCAGCTGCGCGGTCATGCACTATCAGATCCCCGCACTTAGTGTGTTCTACAGTGTCTTGACGCTTTCAACTCATTCGCGTATGTGTGCTAATTTTGACGGCATACTTCTCTGACTGTGATGCTAGTATCTTGATTCGCAAAGATGGCCAATGCCACGACAAACTTCACTCGAGAACACGAAACTTGTACGCGGGCTACAGTATACCTGCTCCAGGTGCTGAAGGGCTCATATCAATCCCTTTGCATACACAGATGAGGGAGACATTACAATGACATCCTGCGATGGCGTACAGTTCGAAGTCTACAGAAGCGAGCTACATACGCATTCTGAAATCTTCCCCGGTGACGAATTCGGTTCGAGCAACGAAACCGTTTGCCTGTCGGAGGATGCGGCAACGCTTGCGCTCCTCTTCCAATACATGTCTCACCGACCGCAACCTGACCTGTGCTTCATCGCCTTCGAACAACTATCAAAACTAGCGGAAGCAGCGGAGAAATATAGAGTCTTTCCTGCTATGGAGGCGTGCAAGACGTCCATGCGGTGGGTACGCACCTCTTCCTGCTCTGAGCATGCTTTCATGACTGCTACTCTAGGTCATCCGCTTCGGAGTGGCCAATCCCTGTGCTCCATTACGCTATCAGGCATGGACACCAAGAAGAAATCAACGAGATCTTGCCGAAAACGATGGCTGCTCCCTCGAGTGAGGTCTCTTCAAGCCTCGGCTCCTATTGGTTCGGTAGCTGGGTAGGTTCATCGTTACACACGTTGGATGCGTTGATCGTCATGCTACGGGCATGGTGTCAGAGTGTGTATCGTGACGCGTGGACGAAGGCCCTGCTCGACGCTCGTCTCCCACCACCTCCGGGCGGCATCCTTCACAAGGGCGGCGCGTCTGAATGCGTTTTATGGCACACGTTCGCGGCTGCTGCTATTGCCGACATCGGCCCCGACCTCGGAGCACTCGTGCGGATACCTGCGATTCTCGAGAAGAATTGCGAAAAGCTGCAGGACTGTGGTGTCTGCAAGCTGCGCGCCCAGGGGTGGCGGTGGCGGGTGCAGCAGAGCATTGCCGGATTACCACGTTTCTGTATCTAGCTTCGTGCATCTGACGCTCTCGGCTTCTCAAAGTGTTCCGCTTTCACTGATGTAGTACTTAGTGTCTCCATACGGCAGCCGTGTTTCTGTGGCGGTACAAGGTAGGCAAGGTAGATCCCTTTCCGTTTCGCACGAAAGGAAGCCTCGCCTCGAGGGTGTCACGTTGACATAGCATATCTTAGCAGGCGCCATCCCGTATGATGTGCAGCTCGGACTGTATGTAGCTAGACGAGACCGTGTCAGGCCCCCCTTAGCTCTTCTTTACCACGACTGCCGCTCTTCTTTCTGTCGACGTAGCCGGCATGGCCATGATATTGGACGAATCAGATAATGTACGCATCAGCGAAAACTGTAAGTCAAGCCCGCGGACTTTTCTATACCGTAGAGCGTGCACTCATCACATATCCACTAGTTAATTCATCGGATTCGGACGTGACGATATCGTCTTCGGACGGTGTCCTCTTCAAAGTACACAAGGAGACTCTGACCGCTCATTCTGAGGTCTTCCCCGATGGCACCTTCTCAACCAACAACGAAATCGTTACTCTTTCTGAGCGGTCGTCCACATTGGACATGCTATTCCATTACATTTATCGTAAGCCCCAGCCTGACATTACAGAGCTCTCGTTTGAGGAGCTGTCAATGCTGGCTGAGGCTGCAGAAAAGTATCATGTGTACTCCGCGATGGAAGTTTGCAGGATCTTGATGAGGTGAGTTTCCAGCTTTGCACTGCTTCGTGGATCATCTTGCTGATTGATATACGGTCTCGCTCTCCGGCTCTGATGTACGCGCAGAGGGACGCTACCCAAGAACGCCATCTCGATCCTTGCATACGCGGTGAGGCACGGATACGCCAAGATTTATGTGGAGGCTGCCCCGCTCACACTCAGGTTGGAGCCCAAGGAAGTCTTCGAGCATTTAGGACACGTCTTCTTCGTACACTGGGTGAGAATGATGCGATGTGACGTGGGCAAATGCGCTGATAGCCGGTGCAGGTTCTTTATCGCGAGGAGTGGTTGAAGGCTCTCGGAGACGCTCGCGATCCTCCCAGCCCGGGGGCTCCGGTCTACCACTATGGTCCTCTCAGCCGAAAGGAGTGCGTCCTCTGGAAGACATTCCAGCCGGCAGTCACAAACGCGATTGGGAACGATTTGTCGGCACTCCGCCGCATCCCCGATATCTTCGCCAAAGCTTCCGAGTCAGCTGGCTTGGGCTCGACTTCGGGCACTAATTGGCAATGCGAAACGTGCTGCAAAGCTGCAGACGCTTGGTCTGCTCGTATCATCAACACGGTCTCTGCACTGCCACAGTTCAGTTTGACCTTGTAGGATGATTCGGGCAGAGCCAATGTCTGCATGTGAGGTATGTTTAGTGGCCTTCATATCACATTGAGAGTCTCTTTCATGATTGCGACCGCTGAACTACAGGCACAGACACAGGAATACAAGACGTCTTTGGCAAGAGTCAGTAGAACTCGTTTGGAGACAAGGTGGCGGGATTGTCAGGACCTTTCCGATGTCGGTGCCTCAGCACACTAGGTACGATGTCCTAGCCCAACAAGTACACGATACACATCCTATAGAGCCGGCCGTTGAACATAGCTCGGACGTAAGGGGCGTTTTCTCGCCGGAGCGCGTTCGAGCACAAAGATAGGTCGTGTATAAATTCCCTATGCGCAACTCAGGACTGAAGAACGCGCCTCGCCGCGCTGCTTTCGCGCCATTACATTGCTGTGGCTAACGCCTATTGTGACCATGACTCGGACAGCCGCGGATGTCTGCGTATCGCACGGCTCTGATTGGGATGATCACGTGTCGACTCGCCGTGGTGCCTCTCGTCGGCAGAAAGTCCGTCTATGGACGGCCTACCGCATGGTGCCGGAGAAGAACCGTCGCACGTGCAGAAATGGCGTGCGGCGGCAGTGCGTGGATGTGGCAGCGTTGAGGTGATGCCCCATCTCCCACCCACCCAACCCATTTGTTACCACCATCCCGGCGGTGAGTCAAGGCAGTAAGCCCCTGCGTCGCAGCGTGCACGCGAGGAGGTGACGGGCACGTCGTCGACTTGAGCGGCGAGCCAGGTGCGAGACAGTCCCCTGCCGGTGTCACGGAGCTAGTCGACGCGCACAATAGAAAACGGGAAAGGTCTCGCCGGGATTGACCCCGTACGGACAAGGCTAAGTGAGGATGATACTCACCACTTGTAGTGGCAGACTTGGACGTCGATGCTTCACACGGCGTAGCGATACTAAGATCAGCTAGCACTCAAGTTAGATTAACATATACTAAGTACAACGGGTGTACTCACCTAGCACTCAAGAGGACGAGATGAGTGCTAGGGCATCAGGAAAAACCACTTTTCCTTTTTCACGCTTCAGCACGTCTTTGTTTGCCTCTAATGCGCTTTGAGACCTTGTCGCTACTTGTATGACATGAAAAGCCCACAAGTACGCTTTAGCTCAGCAGAGCGCATGTTTAGCTAGTTCTAGTGTATGTATTCAGTTACCTCCGCTTCNGCCCACAAGTACGCTTTAGCTCAGCAGAGCGCATGTTTAGCTAGTTCTAGTGTATGTATTCAGTTACCTCCGCTTCAAAAAGTAAATGCATGCTCAGAAAAGGCCAGACATCCGAGTCCCTGAAGTACGCAATCATCAAAGATTGCTCATTATTGATTTTACAGTGTACAATC
>MPVS01000036.1:0-12466 GCA_001931775.1 Fomitopsis pinicola
GCAGAGAAGCCTTAGACTCACCTATGACGCGGGGATAGAAGTGCTCAACCGAAGGGCGACTTGTCGCGAGAGAGGCGGGGACGCTCGGGTGCGGGCGACGGATGCTAGACCTCGAAAGCCGCGTCCCCGCTCGCATTTTATGCACTCTGCACATCGCTCGCTTAGCTCGTCGCCGGCCGCCCCGTCGCTCAGGGTCACACAGGGTTCACGAGCGCGCATCGCTTCGCGCGCAAGAGCCTCGACCTCGGGATTCAGGCTACAGGTTCCTTTCGCGCACCCGGAGCCCGGCGCGGAGGGGGCCCCTCCCTAGTCGAGGATGAATTCGCGCGGTGGTGAGTAGAAGCGCCTTATCGGAGTATGCTGTGGCACTCACCTCCGGCTCCAGGCCGCGATCCTCGTGTTTTGGCTGGCCGTGGCCTGATGGTACCGCTCAGCCTGACTGAAAATTTGCACCTCAGGTGAGACTTCCCGGACAGCTGTTGATATCGGCTAATCGCGGGAACGTTGGACTTTCACCGCGCGGCCAGCGTGCCCTACTATCCCGCTCGCCCCCTCGCTCGGTCAGTAAGCAGATAGACGAGCGAAGGCTGAGGGCCTTTTGCACTGGCGTAGTGGCTTCGCACGGACGTCTCACTGACAGTGCAGAGTCAGTGTCTACAATTGTCCCTTGATGCTCTCTGCTGATTGAACTGCAATTCTACTCTGAGGACTGGAGGCCGAGTACGGGGGTCCTCCTCCCACTCAGCCCACTCGAATTGGTCTCGCAGCACGCCTATGATTGGCCGGGAAGTGCGATTTCGCCAAGGCCGCCTATTCGCCGCCGTCCATCTGCCATTCGATTGGGCCGTCCATCTGTCATTCGATTGGGCCGTCCATCTGTTGTTCCATTGGACCATCCATCTGTAATTCCATTGGGCCGCCCATTCGTTACCCCATTGGCTCACGCCTAGCCTGCTCTCGCATTGGCCTGCGCGGAACCATCGACCTGGCCCGCTTGCACGACGGGGAACTCGGGGTCCCGGGAGCACTCAAGGCACAGGCCGCGGCAGTCTCACGGACATCAAGATGGAGTCGAGCTGTGCGTCCTTCTGTCAGTGACGAAACTTCGGGGATCCTGGCTTAACTCGCATTTCACTCCTTTCTCAGAGAGTCGACGAGCGAACGCCGTGCGGATAGACGGGGGACTTGAACGACTCGAGACGGTTGTAGGCTGGTGCCCGGGGGCGCACTGTGTGCCGCCTCAGAACCAGGGCTATCGATTGGTCACGCTGGGATGCGCTTGAGAAGCCTGATGGAAGGGCCGATGCCGGGTGCGTGACCACCGCTACTGCCCTCGGATTTCAGATTCTCCGCCCGTACATCCTATGTCCTGGCGGGAGAAACGTCGCCGCGTGGAAGCTTGGCGGGGAGCTACGGAAGAGCAGCGCCACGTACGAAGGGAGTGGTACTGCGATCACTCTGGTAGGCTTCTGCAATTGCCGACGACTGCACACTGGCAGTGGTCCCAGTCGTGGAGGGGCCTTGCATGTAGTGCCGATTCCTGCCGAGACTGAGTCAGAGTCGTATCCAGGTCGGTAACCTTGGGGCCTCGTGGCGGTCTAAGGATTGATGCGCATCGCTCGAATTGGACATGCTTGTATTCCGTGTGAGTTCTGATTCTACCGGTCGCGCCGCAAAGCTAGCCGCTGACTGTGCACTAGTAGCATGTAGTAATGATGGCGGAAACCCTTTTGTTCGCTCATTTGAAATGCAGTGCTCGCTGTTGTCTACTGGCGGGGCCTGCTCCGGCGGTTTCAGGTGCGGCGTCCGTACAATCGATGGCATGCGTAGTGCCACGCAATTCGCTGGGTCTCCAGCCTCTGAATCTGCCTATCCGCACCGTCTCCGTGTATGCAGACCTATGAATGCCCTCGTATCAAGGGCGCGACGAGTCTTGTGGGTAGGCTTCTACGGAGAAATGGGGTGCCTGATTACCGCGTGCCGAGAGGCGCGGCAGCGGCGCATTTGCCGCCATTTTCATCAAAGATGCCGCATCCGGACATCGATGTGGACCCACAAAGGTACACGAGGCGGCGTACGAAGAGCAGATGAAGCGATGATTGGCCCATCGATAATGGTGTGAAACAACGCTAGAACTGGGTCACACTCAGCAGCGGAAGGTATAAAGAGAGGTGCGAGACGCGCTCTTCCCCTCAACCCATCTTGCCTTCGCACTACTCTCCCTCCTCTCCTCCCAGTCTCCTCTGTCCTCAGCCTTTCCTTCTCTTCTACTTTAGCCTCCTCCGTCTCTAGCTTGTTCGCCTGTGCCGCATGTTCCGTCTCCAGCCTGTTCGCCCGTGCCGCATGTTCATTGTTTCTTCTTACTGTACTTAGTGGTGTGAACGAGGACCGCGCCAAGCGGTCCTGCAAAAGGTGCGCCACCCTGTTTCAGCTTTTCACGGCGTCCACTGACCACAGCTTCAGTTTGATACTCGGCTATCGGCGTGAGGCAAGACGGGTCGTCAAGCGCTGCAACCCAGCTGCGTCAAGCGGGAGGTACGGAGGGCAAGACGCAAGACGGCCGGGGCGAAGAAAAGGGGGGCAAGACCGACCGGATGGCGAAGGGGCAACACGCATTGAAGGCAGGGCAAGACCGACGGGAGGGCGAAGTCGCAAGACTCAAGACTGACTGGCGATTGTGGCGCAAGATGGAAGACCTGCTCGGCTGGGCGAAGACGCAAGGGTCAAGCGCCCCAATGTAGGCTGCCTCAAAGGTCAAGCGCCCCAATGTAGGCTGCAGCAAGAGCCCACAAGAGGCCCCCGAGGGCGGGCGGACGCATAGCGCGTTCGTCCGGGCGCGGACCTTTACGTGGTCCTCGGGATAAGTACCCTCGCTTCGGCGAGGGGAAACCAACTCGCGCCGAATGTACAGTAGTCGTAGTGCTAGCTTGTGGCGTAGTTAATTGTTCTTTCGTCCCGCTTGTACGATAGAGTACTGTATTTGCGGTCGTCCAGAGTAATTGATAATATCACTGCACTTGCAAACCGCTGTACCCGTCCCGTGTCATGAAACATGCGCCACGGTATCGTGCAAACAATCGTCGACGTCGCAGCATCTGCGTGGCCACGGTGGCGCGCACTAATCCCCTGTCCAGCCCCAGCCGTCGCAAGTACTTCCTGCACTCTTCCGTCTCGCGCTTCACGCGCAGCATGTCCTGGTGCACGGCTTGCGGGAGCACACCCTCACGACCTCCAACCAAGCTGAGCACTGCGGCCGTGCTCTCGTACGCGGCGAGCTGCGCGTCCTGCTCACGTTCCTCGTCGGCCTGCGCACGCTGCTTCGAGCGTAGCTTGTCTACAGCCGCGGTAAGCGCGCGGCCCATCGTCGGTTGGGATCGATCGGGGGACGTGTGGGCGTAGAGTGCGACGTGTGTGCGTGTTCGGATGAGAGAGAGCTTCATCAGGGAAGCCTCGATCGTGGTCTCGGCTGGGCGTGTGGCGTTCAGGATCGGGGGAAGCATGGGCAGCGCAGCAATCGGCTCCTCGTCGAGGATCGGGTGAAGCTGCGGCCAAGAATGTTGCGTCAGACGGATACGCAGGGAATAGCAAATAAAGGGAACAAACCTGGTTGATGTCCCGGATCAGCTGTGTGATCTCCTCGCGGTATGTGTCGGCGAGGTGGCGCTCGCGCTCTGTAGTTTCTCGCTCGCTAAGAGCGAATGCGTTCCGGTATTTCACTCGCATTCTGCAGAGCGTCTGTGCCCCACGGCTTCGTTGAACGCTTGGATACACTCCTCATCAGTTTAGAACGTACCATCCGCCTTCGTGTCGGAGTAGAAATCCAAAATGGAGGAGAGCGTGTTGTGTTGTCAGTTAAATTCTGTGTGCGTTTGTTAGCTAGCGTACCGATATCGATCAGTCAGATGCACAATCATTCCAACATTTGATATAATAAGACGGAGGGGGCTTACGCGGAACGGCGAAGCTCCAAATCTGTTCAGATCTGCGACAGTCCTCCGGGAAGTATCATGGATGACGGGGCACTTTGTTTTTATAGAGCTGGGGTCTTGTTGTGGGTTGCTGCTTTCTTGAGCGTCTTCAGGAACGCGAATGGCGGATGCATATGTCAGGCCAATGTTGAGACTGTCGCCACCTTGCTCACGAGGGAGATGCCCCATGGATTGCACACGATTGTCGTTCAAGATTTCCGTGCGGATGCACCGCTCGCGGGAAGTGCCGTAACAACCAGCATCTCCCATAACGTGTCATGATCGCCGTGTTTGTCCATCGTGACTGACAGTGGCGGGTATGAGCTTCGAGCTGGCATCTCCAGATGTAAACCCGGCATACACTTGAAAGTAACGCGCCACGGTATGGGGAGACGTTGACACGACGGATTTGCCAGGAAGTCCTGTCACTACACCACTGACCGCATTGCCCGCTGGCACTGCAAATAGTTGGTCTTCGACAAATTCTGTGTCGCCATGATCATCGCAGGATGTGACTGGTAGCGGAATGTCAGCAGCATCAATCATCTATGTTGGTAGAGACTGTGTGACTATATGATCATGTTATGCCCCGGCGGGGAGTACTTACCATCTCGTAATCATCCATCCCGTCGCTCGTATACTCGTCCGCTGGGAGTACAACAACCTTCCCTTAGGCAGAATTCCGTTTCCTCGAGATTCTGCTCTGCCGCCTGCGCCTTCCACTACTTCATCTGCGCACTACTGAGGCTATTCAAATTTTCTATCTGGGCTCCTAGACATCATAATACTTGCGACAAGATCAGCAAGATTGTCGATGTGCGGTCCTACCGTTGCAGTGGCCTCTCGAATTTGCTTATGTGACTGCTATGTCCTTCAGAAGTCAGCGGATTCAAGAGTAGTACCCCGAGTCGTACTTGCACTCACAAGGTCTCGGCAGGCAATGGATCTTCCGCCGGAGCATGACCGAGTATGTCACAAGCTCTACTAGTAACGGCATTCTCCACTTCGAGGGGATGATGCATCCGAGTTGGCATCCTCAATCTGTGCAAACGTGTCGGATTAACGTTGCAATAGTCAACGCCCGAGTAATAATAATATCAACGAGTAGTTTACCACTGTCACGGTAACGGTGCAAGACTGCAGGTGGGGGTGTGACGTGTAGTGTGTCACACATGACTTGCGGATGGTGCCGTCTCAGATCTCAAGATCGGCGCCTCTCTTACCTTCTCCAACTCAGGCTGGCAGCGTCTCATAGTTTTCTCCATGGCCAAGCCCTTCACCTGCTACTTACTCCGAGGTCCAACCTGAAGAGCTCTATCTGCTCGATAACACAGAGTTTCCCTGAAGCTGAGCATTCATTCACTCGGGTGATTCGTGCAAGTCTGAACTTGAATTCCATATGCATCGAAGGTGCCGAGAATGCTGCAGTGCCCGGCGTGTTTCCACTTGGACTAGTACCAGAAGTGACGATCACAGGACCTAGATAATCTTCAACGACTACTGCAGCTCAGACAGGTCATCGGTTTCTCGACTGCCTCGCTTTGAAGGATTCGTCGATGGTTGGAGCTCACCAATACTAGTTGGACGTAGCTGCAGCCCGCGATCGCTGGCGGGAGTCGTAACAAGAACTGTGAAAGCTGCCAAGGGTTCGCATTTCGACCTGAGCCAAGGCATATTACTCACAGTTCTCGATGAGCTTGAAGACCCGCTTTGACCTCATGAAGTGAGTCCCATAATTAGACTACACCATGACGCCTCCGGCTTGAGGAGGCGCGCCTCGCTTACTCGAGACGAAATAAGCGGTAATGGAGTGCTACTGCCCAGGTTAGGAAGGCCATTCAACACCATCTCACGCCGACAGCTCAGCGTTTATGGCTCTTCCCTCGCCGTCTTAGGAGCTCCCAGCCACGGAGACGCTGGTCTTGTGTACCGTAAGGATTCGGCAGGGATGTCGGGCATGGGGACAATGACTTCTGTGATACTGTTGATCACCAAAGGTGCGTATTGACTATTGGTCGATGATTTTACACTTGATTCTGAGTGGCCTGTAGCCGACCTATGTCTAGGTCGAGAGTCGGCTTTGTATGGGAGAGTGTGCCCACCCGTGATTTAAGCCGTCAGGGACTGGCTTTATGCATCTACATAGCCAAGCTACCCCTATGTTCCACAATACACAGCGTCGATCGGCGCCGCTGGATACGCTTTGTAACCTCCCTTCTTCAGTTTAGCCTTGGTCTTTGTGAAGCATACTCTATAAAAAGGTCGGAGAACAGCTCCTCAGAAACCTCTCATCTCACACTCCCGAACCTTCGCCCATGCAGTCCTCCGTCGCCGGTGAGTAGTCTGCCCGTACCATAATGCATACCAGCCGCTGAAGATCGACTCGGGTGCCATCATCCCTCGTCATCGATGTCACAGGCTCTGCCAACCATGCGGCAGCGATTAACCGACTGCCTTTCGAATTACTCGCCATGGTATTCCCAACCATACCAGACACTGACTTCCTCACTCGGCCTCTCGATGTCGTCGCGCTGGTCTGTCGGCATTGGAGGGCGGTGGCGCTGGCGCACCCTGAGTGGTGGGGAGAGATGAAGATTGGTCCGACGACTCCTCCGCATGTCGTCAAGAAATGGTTGGAGCGCTCCAAGAACGCCCCGCTGCGGTTGACGCTCCTCGACCCTCGCGACGAGGATTTCATCCTAGCGGAAGAAGAGACCGCCGCGACCCTTCCCGAATATCTCCACGCGAACGTCCGCGCACTGCTGGGCCATGCGGACCGCTTAGAGCACTTTGCTCTGTCCCGCCACAACTTGAGGATCACGGCCGACATCCTCTATGAGTTCTCCGGTGTTGACGCACCTCGATTACGATCATTGCAAGTCGAGCCCGTGTTCGACGAAGGCACATCGATGGCTTTGTTCGAAGGTCTCTTTGAGACCGAAGTCTTTCCAGGTCACACGCAGGGGATAAGGCAACTCGCGATCGCCCACGCGATCTTGCCTCTAGACCCGTATCTGAATCTCTTAGAACTACGGCTCACCGACCTGACGGAGCTTACATCTGGCGACCTCTTCTCTCTCCTCGCGCGGTCACCGGCATTGGAGATTTTCGAGCTGAATGACTGCATCGTCGACTGGCCGGAGGACGTGGTTTACCCGGCGAACACGGTTGCGCTTCCGAAGCTGCGACGCCTTCAGCTTGAGGCGTCCCAACTCGAGGTGTTGCATACCCTGGGCCACCTCGAGTTTCCTGCTACGACGCGGGTCGATGTTACGCTGGAAGAGCGTGCCCACATCGTTGGTCGCGAAGTGGTGAACGAAGACGCACACACGGATATACCTGAGAACCTGGGCGGAGCCTCCTCCAGCAGGGACCCCATACCACACTGCCACTCTTTGCGGGATGTTGCATCCACTATCGAGGACCTCACGCTGGGGTATAGCGACGGCGATATCGAACATCCCGAGGACTTCATCATCACGTTGTGGTCTCCGGATGTAAGGCTGGTGGCGACCTGGCGGCGGTCGATCAACTTGAATCCCAGTCAAGGTGGCATATGGTATGATGTTCTGCCCCTCCCTGCAGTGGAACGACTCAGGATCAACCGCATCCCCGATATACGCACCATTTCGCAAGTCGAGTGGAGGACTTTCCTCGGCCTCATGCCCTCGCTCCGCACTATCGAGGTCACTCACGACGTAACGTTCTACTCGGAGGGGTGCCCCACAGGCGCAGAGCCAGCAGACGTGTTCGGGCCCATGTTCTTTGCCCTGTCGTTCCTCACTCCGGATCCGGTCACCCGCGTTCGGCGACTACCGTGTCCTGAGCTGCACAGCGTTGTTTTTTCCCACCGCTCTTGGGGACCCTTCAACGCCCGATGGGATGCGTTGATCTCTGGATGCAACGGAGGTCGCCGCGAGAGCGGGGCGCAGCGGCCCATCGACTTCAGCTTCAAGCCGTGTATGTGTGGTGGCTGCGAAACGCGGGCGGCAGCGGCAGCAGCAGAGGGGTAGGAGGGGGTGGGGGTGGGGGAGGAGAAGTTTGTTACTCGGTCACACAAGGACTTCCATCAAGTATAGGTTAGCTTGTCCTGAATTTTTTTTCATTGCAATGCACAGTCATACGGAGTTCAGTCTTCTACGCTAGGCGTAGCACTACGGAATGGTTGCACATCGAAATCGGCCATCACGGGAGCAAGAGAGTACACCATACCGAGCAAGTGGCAGCCTCTGCCAGTGTCTGCGCCGTCTCTGCCTGCATGCGGCCTTATAAGTGCTCTCGTATCAAGATCGCGACGAAGCTTGTGGAAAACTTTCTACGGAGAATTGGGGGGTTGGGAATCGCGTGCCGAGAGGCGCGGTTGCCGCCACATTCATCAAAGATTCCGCATTCGGACATTGATGTGGACCCACAAGGGTACACGAGGCGGCGTGCGAAGAGCAGATGAAGCGATGATTGGACCATCGATAATGGTGTGAAACAACGCCAAAATTGGAACACACTCAGCAGCGGGAGGTATAAAGAGAGGTGCGAGACGCGCTCTTCCCCTCAACCCATCTTGCCTTCGCACTACTTTCCCCTTCTCCTCTGCCCTCTCTCGCGTAGTCGTTCCCTACCCTACCCTCCTCCGTCTCTAGCCTGTTCGCCCGTGCCGCATGTTCACAGTCTCTTCTTACTTACTGTACGTAGTGGCGTGAATGAGGACCGCGCCAAGCGGTCCTGCAAAAGGTGCGCCACACTGTTTTACCTTCTTGCGCCGTCTCCTAACTTCAGCTACAGTGTGGTACTCGGCTATCGGCGTGAGGCAAGACGGGTCGTCAAGCGCTGCAACCCAGCTGAGTCAAGTGGGAGGTAAGGAGGGCAAGACGCAAGACAGGCCTGGGCGCAGGGAAGTGGTGCAAGATCGACCGGAGGGCGAAGTCGCAAGACTCCGGGACTGTGGCGCAAGATGGAAGAGTTGCTTGGCTGGGCGAAGACGCAAGGGTCAAGCGCCCCAACGTAGGCTGCAGCAAGAGCCCACAAGAGGCCCCCGAGGGCGGGCGGACGCATAGCGCGTTCGTCCGGGCGCGGACCTTTACGTGGTCCTCGGGATAAGTACCCTCGCTTCGGCGAGGGGAAACCAACTCGCGCCGAATTGCAGTAATAGTAGTACTAGCCTGTGCCGTAATTACTTGTTCTTGCATCCCGATTGCACGAGTGAGTACTATCTGCGGTCGTCCAGAGTAATCAATATATCACTGCATTTGAAACCCGAACATCGTTGTATTTTCCGCGCGTCCCCAAACGCGTGCCACATTATCGTGCGAACAGTCGTCGACGTAGCAGCACTGGCGTGGCCACAGTGGCGCACACTAGTCCCCTGTCCAGCCGAGCCGTCGCAGGTCCTTCCTGCACTCTTCTGTCTCGCGCTTCACGCGCGCCATATCCTCCACGACTTGCGCGAATCCGCCTTCACGACCTCCAACCAAGCTGAGCATGCTCTCGTACGCAGCGAGCTGCGCGTCGAGCTCATGTTCCTCGTCCGCCTGCGCACGCTGCTTTGTGTGCAGTTTGTCTAGAGCCACACTGAGCGCGCGACCCATCGTCGCTTGAGGCCGACTGGGGGACGTGTGGCCGTAGAGTGCGACGTGTGTGCGCGTTCGGATGAGGGAGAGCTTCATCAGGGAAGCTTCGATTGTGGTGCTCAGGAGGTCTGCCTCGGCCGTGCGTGTGGCGTTCAGGATCGGGGGGAGCGTGGAGAGCGCATCAATCAACTCTTCATCGAGTTTCGGGTGAAGCTAGGGGTAAGAATGTTGCATCAGATTGATCCGCAGGAAGTAGCAACCGATGAGCCTGCGAAGAACAAACCTGGTTGATGTCCTGGACTAGCTGTGTAATCTCCTCGCGGTATGTATCGGCCAGGTGGCGCTCGCGCTCTACCGTCTCTCGCTGAGAGCGGATGCGTTCCGGTAGTTCACTCGCATTCTGGAGAGTATCTGTATCCAACAACCTCGTTTCTTGCTGGAATACACTCCTCATTTGTGAAACACGTACCATCCGCCTCCGTCTCGGAGAAGAAATCCAAAATGGAGGACAGCGTGTTGTGTTGTTCTCTTGTCAGTTGATTTCGGAGTGCGTTTGTTAGCTAGCGTACCGATCAGTCAGATTGAAAAACATTCAAACGTATGATATGACGAAATGGAGAGCTCTTACTCGGAGTGACGAAGCTCCAAATCTGTTGAGATCCGCTTCGGACAGTCCTCCGGGAAGTATCCTGTATGATGGGGCGTGTTTGGATGGCAGATTCAACTCCTTTGTTGTTACGGTGCTTGCGTCTTGTTGTGGGTTGCTGCTTTCTTGAGCATCTTCGGCAACGCGAATGGCGGATGCATATGTCAGGCCATCGTTCAGACTGCCGCCACCTTGCTCGCGAGGAAGATGCCTCGCGGATCGCACAAGATGGTCGTTCAAGATTTTCGTGCGGATGTACCGCTCTCGGGCAGGAGAGGATATAGCAGTCATCATCTCCTGTAACGCGTCGTCTTGATCGCCGCGTTTGTGGCCCATCGCAACTAGTAAATAACACTGTCACGGTGGGGCGTATAAGCTTTCGGCCGGCATCTACACATGGGAAATCGATATACACTTGAGGGTAACGTGCGACAGTACGAAGAAATCTTGAGACAACGAAGTCGCCACAAACTCTTTGCAAGCGACGACTCGGGAACGTGAGAGCTGCAAGTGGAGTAGGAGTTGGCCGTCTTCGGACAACCAACGCAATCACAATCTGACGCGTGACGTCACGCCTGTGCGTGCCAAGACGGGCGCCAAACAGGCTGTAGATTATGTAAGTATGCACACAGCGCTTGGCATGGGCCCGTTCCCAGCCCGCCGAACATCATGTTCAACTCGAAGTTCGCTCGGACTCAGGCAAGCATAAACAAGCTTTTGTTGGTGCAGGCTGTGAGCTATTTTTCCACCCAAAGGACTACGTGACCACATAGGTGAGTCAAATTTCGGGACGGTGAGGACCGCGAGCGTTGCGTCGACCGTCGGACCCCGCTACTAGCATATGCTCAGATTCGGTATGTGTCTCTGCGGCAGGTACGACATATCTATTGACCGCAGCTTCCGAAAGCAAAGCCTACTGACCTACAGTCACACACAGTTGCCCGTCAGCGTAACAGATCTCCACATCTGCTGCTGCGGCGTACTTCAGGGCGTAGGAGTCACCTGTATGTAATGCAAGCTTTGCAATCCTGCTCCGTATACCATTAGTCGCTGCTCTAGACCAGGTGGATATCGGCGCCACGAGACTATGTAAGGATAGAATAGACCAGACGTATAGATTCGGCCTATCTGATGAGAGGTCCGAAATTCAGCCATCCACGTGCGCATGCAGCCTTCATTCTACTCAGGAGTGAAAAGAAGGACAGCTAGGATGGGAGGAAAGAGGGAAGGCAGTCGGTCGGACCGCATGCATCGTCACACGAGCACTGTACCAACGGCGCCAGCGACCGCTGATAAGCTTGAGTCCAATCACACCGTGGCGAGCAAATGGTCTTTCGCAAAGAAGTAGTGGTATATAACATCCGTTAGAATACAGCGGGAGTCCCCTCTAATCGTACAAGAAGTATGTCAGTCTCGCATGGAATAATGAAGCACGAGCCAGTCTTATCACGCGTAGGACTGTCAGTGAGAACATACCGGTCCACCTCAGCTCTACACCCCATAGCCTATGCCGAATATGTCCTGCTTCGGTTCTTCAAACGGGTTGGTGTCGTTGTCATCTTCGAGATTCAGATGTTGATGGAAGGAGCCGGGTAGGTTCGTGGTGCCCCGGACCGTACCCTTGGTGGACTCGACGAATAATGATAAGCTCCGCGGTTCAGCACCCGTCAGCGTGTTCGTCCGGCGAGTGGGGATTGATTTCCCTACAGACGGGACATGAGCATCAGATGAGCCCACGCAGTATACTGAGAACTCACGAAGGCTTTTCACGAGGTCGTACCCCCTTAACCGCTCCTTATCGCACGCGGGGTTCACGGACGAGCCCTCGTCAATGGCGACGTAGTCGATCTTCTTCGCGCGGAGGAACGGTTCGTCTATGGTCCACGGAGCATCGGGCACGACTTCGTCTACCCACCGACAGTGTCTCAGCACCTCGCACCTATCGACGTGGGGCCAGATGATCGGGCTCTGGTGCGCCTCGCAGAGGTCGTCCGCGAGCACGCCGACCATGAGGTGCACGCTCGGGAACGCGAGCTTCGCCTGGCGGAGCTGCAGCGCGTCTCTTCGACGCGCAAGTGTCTTGTAAGGCTCCGAGTACCTAGCAGCGGCGGTAACCATCGCGGACTCACCTCGCCTGGAACGGGTCCCACACGCCGTCGACGTACACACGCACCGTGCGGAGCTCGCCGTCCGCGCTGCGCGTGAGCGCGCCCGCCGCAGCGACGGGGACGGCGTTCTGGACGTAGGCCTGGATGTCGTCCGGGGAGAGGGCGACGGTGTCGAAGCGG